>PVIY010043863.1:0-20061 GCA_004026745.1 Myrmecophaga tridactyla
GCAGCCAGCAAACTAGAACAGACTCTTATAGGACTTATAGAGTTGTATATTGAGTATATAGTACTATTGAATATTGCTTCTATCCTTTTAGTTACCCGTAATAAAGATCTTCATTTTTTTCACCCTACATTTAAGTACTTTCCTGTCTTTTCCTTTCAACCTGTAGAGCAGCCTTTACTAATTCTTGTAGGGCTGGTCTTTTGTTGATGAATTTTCTCAGTTTCTGTTTTTCAGTGATTATTTTAAACTCTTCCTCATTTTTGAAGGAAAGTTTTTCTGGATGAAGTATTTTGGGTTGGCAGTTTTACTCTTTCAGTACTTTATACATTCCACTGCCCTCTCATCTCCATGGTTTCTGATGAGAAATCAGGATTTAGTTTTTTTGAAAAACTCTTATATGTAATGAATTTGTTTTCCTTTGCTGCTTTCAGAATTCTCTCTTTATCTCTGGCATTTGACATTCTAAGTAGTATATGCGTTGGAGGAGGCCTATTTAGAATTTATTCTGTTTGAGTACATTGCACTTCCTGGGCATGTATATGTATATCTTTCATTGGATTTGGGAAATGTTTGGCCACTACTTCCTAAAATGCCATTCTTCCCCTTTTTCCTTCTCTTCTCCTTCTGGGACACTCATGATGCATATGTCTATGCACTTAATGCTGTCACTCAAATTCCTGAGACCCTGCTCAAATTTTCCTTTTTCTTTTCTCCATCTGTTCTTCTGACTGTATGATTTGGATTATAACAATTTATGAAAACATTTATATAATGGTAATATTAACTGGTCCGTAGTTCACATTAGGTTCACTGTGTTTTGTGGTCCATGTTCTATCCTGTAATTTTTATTTTAGTAACATATATGTGAACTAAAACATATCCCTTTTGACCACATTCACATATACAATTCATTGACAATAATTATACTACCAGTACTGTACTATCTTCACCACCATCCACTAACAAAGCTTTATAATCAACCTAAATAGAAATTCTGTACCACCATGCACATTGATTTCCAATTATCTGTCTGGGCCATTGACTTCAAATCTTTTTGGAATATAAATAGGTACAGGAATGTGGGAAAACTCAATATTTAACTTCTCAAGAAATTGCTAAACTGCCTTCCATAAGGACTACATCATTTTACCTTCCCATGAAGAATGATTGAGTTTTCTCGTTTCTCCACATTCTCTTGAACAATTGAATTTTCTGGTTTTTTTCTATAGCCATTCTAGAGGAATGTAAAATGGTATCTCATTGGTTTCATTTGCATTTCCCTAATAGCTATTGATATTAAGCATTGTTTCCTGTGCTTTCAGTCATTTGCGTATAATTTTTCAGGAAGAATCTATCCAAGTCTTTTGCTTATTTTTAAAAATGATTTTTGCCTTTTTATTGTTGAGTTGTAGGGCTTATTTATACATTCTGGATATTAAACCCTTATTGGATATGGGGTTTTCAAGTATTTTCACCCATTGTGTAAGTTATGTTTTCATTTTCATTATAAAGTCCTTTTGTGCACAAAAGTTTTAAATTTTATCTTTTTTTTCTTTCATTGTTTATACTTTGTGTGTAAATTCTAAGAAAATATTGCCTACACAAGACACTGAATATGCACTCCTATGTTTCCTACTAGGTGTTTTATAGTTCCGGATCATGTTTAATACTTTAATCCATTTTGAGTTGATTTTTAAACATTGTGTAGGGGAGTTTCCACCTCTTTCTTTGGTATATAGATATCCAGCTATCACAGCATCATTTGTTAAGGAGACTGATCTCTTCCGATGGAGAAAACTTGATAGCCTTGTTGAAAATAAATTGGCCAAAGATATGAGAGTCTATTTCTGAACTTTCTACTTGATTCCATGAGTTTTATATCTAACCTTGCCAGTAGCATTTTGTTTTGACCACTGTAGCTTTCTAATAAATTTTAACTTCAGGAAGTGTGACTCTTCTGATCTTGTCTTCTTTACAAGAGGATTTTGGCTATTTGGGGTCCTTACCCTTCCAAATGAATTTGATCATTGTTTTTTCATTTCTACAAAGAAGGCTGTCAATTTTGATCGAGATAGCATTGGATCTGAAAATCCCTTTGAGTAGAATTAATTGATTAAAAATATTTAGTCTCCCAATCCATGAGTGTGTAATGTCCTTCCATTTATATAGCTCTTCATTGATTTATTTTAGCAAAGTTTTGTACTTTTCTTTATATAAGTCCTTTATATAGTTTGTTAAATTTATTCCTAGATTTTTCATTTTTATAGTTGTTACTGTAAATGGAATATTTTTTCTTGATTTCTCCCTCACATTGTTCATTACTAGTATATAGAAACACTACTAATTTTGGGGTGCTGGCCTTCTAACATACAACTTCACTGAATATGTTAGCTCTAATAGCCTTTTTGTAGATTTTTCAGCAATTTCTTTATATATGATCGTGCCTCTCCAAATAACAAAAGTTTTCCTACTTCCATGTAAATTTGGATGTCTTTTATTTCTTTTTCTTGCCCAACCGCTCTGGCTAGAAATTCCAGCACACCGTTTAGTAGCAGTGGCGATAGTGGGCATCCTTCTCTCGTTCCAGCTCTTAAAGAGACAATTTTCAGCCTTTCACCGTTGAGTATGATGGTAGTCATGGGTTTTTCATATATGCCTTTATCATGTTGAAGATGTCCCTTCTATTCCTATTTTTCGAAGTGCTTTTTAATCAATAAATGATACTGGATTTTGCCAAATGCTTTTTCTGCATCAATTGAGATGATCATGTGGGGTTTTTTGTTTTGCTTTCATTTTGTTCTGTTAATGTGGTGCACTGTATCAATTGATTTTCTTATGCTAAATAAACCTTGCATGCTTGGAATAAAACACATTTAGTTATGGTGTACAATTATTTTAATGTGCTATTGGATTCTATTTGCCAGTGTTTTGTTGAGGTATTTTGCATCTGTATTCATAAGAGAAATTCATCTTTAATTTTGTTTTCTTGTAGAATCTTTATCTGGCTTTGGTATTAGAATGATGTTGGTCTCATAGAATTAGTTCCATTGTGTACTTTTCTCTTCAAGTGTTTGAGCATGACTGGTATTAATTATTCTAGCAATATCAGGTGGAATTCACCCATGAAGCCTTTACTTTGTTAAGAGGTTTTTTGGGCGGCTGCTGTGGCTCAGCAGGCGGAGCTCCGACCTGCCGCCGTGTTGGAGGTCTGGAGTTCGATCCCTGGTGCCTCCTGCCCATATGCAAATTTAAAAAAAAAAAAGAGGTTTTTTATGACTGATTTAATCCCTGTACTTGTAATTGGCTTACTGAGACTTTCTATTTGTTCTAGAGCCAGTTTAAGTTGGTTTTGTTTTTCTAGGAATTTGCCCGCTTCATCTTGGTCATGTAATTTTTTGGTATACAGTTGTTTATAGTTTCCTCTTATACTTTTTATTTCTGTGGGATCTTTAATAAGCCCCTGTTTTCATTTCTGATTTTATTTATATGTGTCCTCTCTTTTTTTTTCTTCTTTAGTTTTGCCGATTTTGTTAATCATTTCCAGGAACTGACCTTTGGTGTTCTTAATGCTCTCTATTGTCTCTTTATACTCTATTTCATTTATTTGTGCTATAATATTTATTATTTCTTTCCTTCTGCTTGGTTTGAGTTTTGTTTGCTATTGTTATTCTAGGTCCTCCATATATGCAGTTAGGTCTGTGATTTTAGCTGTTTTTTTTCTTTTAATTTCCACAATTTGTTTTCTTGAACTCAATATGTACAAAATATACTTTCAACGTTTAATTAATATATAAAAACTAAAACAATACTTTTATTTTTGGTACTAAACATCCAAATCCAGCATCTATTTCACACACTCACAGCTTTGATGTCTTGTATTGTTGTTTTCATTTGTCTCGAGATACTTATTGATTTCCCTTGTGATTTCTTATTTGACTCATTCATTGTTAGATGTGTGATTTAATTTCCATGTGTTTAGGGAATTTCTAATTCTCTGCATTTTTTTTTTGTATGCTGTATGGTAGGGGTCACATTTCATTCTTTTTCCATGAGAGAATCCCCTTATTACAGCACCATTTGTTGACTTTTTGCTTGGTTGGTTTTTTTTGTTTGTTTACTTGCTTGTTTGTTTGCTTGGGAAGGAATTCAAGGAAGGGCCTGGAATTGAACCCAGGTCTCCCGCATGGCAGGTGAGAATTCTACCACTGAACTACCCTTGCACCCCATGCCTGTTTTAGATATCCATCTTCATTCCATTGTGATCAGAGAAGATGCTTTATATAATTTCAAATCTTTTTTATATTTACTGAGGTTTATTTTGTGGTTCAATATGTGATTTATCCTGGAAAATTATCCATGTGCATTTGAGAAAAATGTGTATCCTGTTGATTTGGTGTGCAATGTTTTCTATATATCTCTTAGGTCTAGTTCATTAGTCATATTATTCAAATTCTCAGTTTCCTTATTGTTCTTCTATGTAGATGTTCTATCTATTGATGAAAATGGCGAATTGAAGTCTTTGACTACTTTTGTAGGGAAGTCAGTTTCTGCCATGACTTTTGCTGGCATTTGCCTCTTGTATTTTTAGGCACTATGATTATGTGCATAAATAGCTAAGATTGTTACTTCTTCTCAGTGGGTTGACCCTACCATTAATATATAGTGCTCATTATGTTTCCTAACAGCATTTGTCTTGAATGCTATTTTGTTCAATATTATACATAGCTACCCCAGCTCTATTTTGGTTATTATTTGCATAGATCACTTTTTCCATCCTTTCACTTTCAATCTTTATGTCTAAGATGAGTCTCTTTTTCTCCAGACTTATATCTTAATTATATTTTTATACTGCCCAGTCTATTTTGAAAACAATTTTTTCTGATATATATCTAAATGAATTTGAAATTACAGTTATTTCAAAGTACACAGTAATTACCTATAAATGAAACACTGATAAAAGAACATGACATATTATTTAAGGACATCAACAAAGTAGAATTTGCTTTTTCCAGCTTTTTGAACTATTTTTCCCATATAAGCCAATATATAATTTTTGGCATTTGGGTTATATATACATATAAATCAGACATATTTGTCAAAATGAACATAAGATGAAATAGCATTCAGTGTCCTTTCGGAATATAATTAAATTTTCAGATGCAAAGTGGTTCAAATGGGAGCGAAAAGTGATTTCCTCACGAAAAAAATTAGATGAGGAAAATTTAAGACCAATGCTCAAGATTTATACTATAAATCATTCTCTTTCTTATCCTTTTAACATACGTATGTGTACTCAGGGTATGTATAAATCAAAATACTTGCAATCAAGATTGTGAACTCCTATGACTAGGGGAGTATGTAATTCAATAAAAGGCCCTGGGGTAAAAAAAAAAAGTGCTATAGGTAAATAGAGGACATTTGTCCATCAAGTTATATATATCAGTTTAATAAAGAAGTAGATTATTTAAGAGTCTCAATGGGCTCAGATATTGATTTGGGCCTGAAAGTGATGTTTTATTTATTTCCTAGGATCATAATTAAGCATATTAGAAGGCTAGCCATGATATATTTATATATTATATAAATATATGTAATATATAAAAATATATAATATATATCAATTATTTTTTTTCAGCAAATCTTAAGGTTAAACACAGAAAAGAAATTATTGATACAAAACATTGTATTTTGTGGTTCTCTATTTTGTTTATTCCACTATTTTTTGTGATTGGAGCAAGGGAAGAGATCCAATTTGTTTAGGAACATTAAATGTTCCTCATAAGCTGTTTGAAATAGGTTTTTTAATGAATTCTTCTGCAAGCACAACACTGATTTCCATCTACAATTATTTTTAAGATACATAAGAAGTCAATTGAAAAAAAAGTTGTGGCCTTGAGCTAGGAAACATTACACTGTTAACACACTGATTGACTGAAAAACCTAGAACTTCACTGTAAAGGTGTTAATCATTGTTGGCCTTCAGCAACAAATGATGCAGCTTTACTGTGACTTCTCCCAAAATGCTTTGCAGCACCTAAGACACTGGTCCTCAAAGGAGGAGCCATTCCCATGATAGGGATCTTCATTAATAAGTTGTTTTATTAGCTCCCAAGTAGTTCAATTTCTTCTTTGCAGTTTTTAACTTCACTACCTTTTCTATTAAAATCTCTCAGATTGCTTTCATCCATACACAGTATATAATACAATGTGGCAAAGTTTTCTTTGGTAACCTGCTGGGTTATCGTGATTCTCAGAAATATCATGCTTCTTCATGTCATTTTTCCCTCAATAATCAGGAGGGTTTCCTTCTCATAATTGGATGTTGCAGCTCTGTCTGTCCTCCAATTATCTGAAATAGTTTGATTAGCTACAAGTTTTCTGAAAACTGCTTCTGCAGGGGTGGCCAACAGTGTTACCCAGACATACAAACAGCACCCACTTGGGTGGCTGCACTGCCATGTCCTTAGGTGCAGAGAGAGGCACAGAGTTGGGCGAGTCTCTTTCAAACAACATATAGTTGGATGATGCTTTTCTATCCCCTCTTCCAATCTGTGCTTCTGATTGGGAGATTTCACCTGTTGGCATTAAAGCATTATTACTCTAGGGCAGTACTGACTTCAACCATTTTGTTCTTTGTTTTTTTATGTCTTCTGTCTTTTCTTTCACTCTCGTTCCTTTATCGCAAATTCCTTTTCTGTATCGTTTATATAGTGTGATGTACCTGACAGAGCTCTTTATCATTTCTCTTTCTTACATTTGAAATAGTTTCTTTGTGGTAATCCTGGGATTTGTATTACAAAATCTAAGTCTAAAACCAACCTATCTGTAAAAATGCCTAGTCAATTTCAATAGCACATTCACCATTCTCATATCCCTCCATTTCCCCTCTTCATGTTGTTTTTTGTCCCTCATCACTTCTTCATAATTTGCGCATCCCTTATCAGAAAATATGATATTTTTATTCAATTGTATTCTAATTTTTGTGGGAATTAAAGAGTAAAGTTATATATTTAGGATACATTACTAAGGATTTTGTGTGTACCCATATTGTTATCTGAAGGGTAGATCTTTAGTTCTGCACAGCATCTCAAGCCAGTCTCTCTTGTCTTTTCCTTTCAACCCAAAGCACATAAATGTCTCCCTTTAGTAATTCTTATAGCACAGATATTTTGATAACAAACTCTTTCAGGTTCTGTTTATCTGTGAATGTTTTAAAGTCTTCCTCATTTTTGAAGGACCGTTTTGCCAGATGAAGAATTTTGGGCTGACATTTTTTTCTAATTCTTTAAATATATCATTGCCTTCTTGCTTCCATGGTTTCTGCTGAGATGTTGACACTTGGTCTCATTGAATTTCCCTTGTATATGACTAATCACTTATACTTTCAGAATTCAGAATTTGACATTTCAATTAGCATATACCTCAGAGTAGGTCTTTTAGAGATTGCTCAGCTTGAAATATATTGCACTATGGGACATACATGTTCATGTTTATTATAAGAGTGGGTTATTTTCAGCCATTGTAACTTCAAATATGCTTTCTGTCCTGTTTCCCTAATCTTCTCTTTCTGGTACATACATGATGGATATGGGTCATTTCATGCTCTCACTCATGTCACCTAGATACTGCTCAAAAATTTTTTTCTTCTTTCTGTACTTGTTTTTCTGACTTTATGATTTCTTTGCCCTTTCCTCTAGTTTGTTGATTCTTTTGCCTGTTTAACTCTGTTGTTGAATGCAGTTAGTGTATATTTTCAAAGTCTGTTATTGTTTTTCATCCCTATAATTTGTTGCTTCTTAATAAACTTTCCTATTCTTTTTGCTTGCACATTGTCTTCTGGCTATCCTTTAGATCTATATTCAACATCGGTTTGTTTCCATCCATATTTCCCATTGTCTACATGAATTGATTTAGAGGATTTGACTGAAATTTGATTTGTTGTCCCAAATTCTGTGTAAGCTCTGAAGCTGAATTTGATATTCTTGACTAAGTCAAATCTTCCTGTTTCTTAGAAGGACTTGGTTTTGATAATTAATTGCTGCTAATTGTTAGTGCTCTTCTTTGATGCTTAGTGCAACTTGTACTATAACTTTAGAGTACCCTGGGTTTAACTGCTTACATTTTCTCTAGTTTTCAGACAATTATCTTACCCTGGTTATTCAATACAGCTTTCAAGTTACCCTTTTACAGGCAGTTGTGTTTCTTTTAGGAGAAAGATCTGCCCTGTCACTTCTTGGAGAGTCCTAATATGTTTTGTTTGTTACTGAAGAGTTTCTCTCCAGCTCTTAAGATTTGCTTAACTTCTCTCCCTCACTCAGGGTTCCCTTTTCATTACACTACGTACTTGGACCCATTCTGTCTTACAACAGTTTACTTTTTCCCCTTTGTTCTTCTGTGAGTCTTTTCTACCTTTCTACTTCCCCATTAGGACATTCTGATGTTTTATAATATCTGTTTTTTTAATTTATGTGTGCAGCAATCAGAGAACAGGTTGGTTGTGTGAAACTCCTGCTGAGAGTTTTGTCATAGTCACTTTTATTTCCTAGCGCTTGGTATAACCTCTCATGTGCCAGCTGCTTATGCTCTTTGGACTTGGGTCCCTGTGCAGGGATAGTTACTGGTTTCTAATTCACTGCTGTGAGTGTCTCTGTGGCCTGCATCCCTGGAAGAGGTACCCAGGCCATGTAGCCCTATGTAATCTCTAACCTTCAGGGGAGCAAGTAAGAGGTGAGTTCAGATTGTCAGGTCCAGTTCACAGATTTCATATCTTTTTTGGGGAGGGTGGTATTTTGTTTCTTCCATTCAGTATTTCTGACATCCTTCTCTAGTCACAATAGTCCTCTATAGTTTTAAACTTGTAGGACTTTTTTCTTATAAATTAGTTGTGCCTGGGGGGAGATTCTCCATGGGTTGTTTTATGTCACCATGTGATATCACTGTCTCTGCCACTCACATTTCCTTTTTTACATTTTTAATTGTGAAATAAGACACATATACAAAATAGCAATACACTTCAAAGTGCATTTTAAAAAGTAGCTTTAGAACAAAGTTCGAGGTTTGGTACGGGTTACAGTTCCACAATTTCACGTATTTCCTCTCAGCTGCTTCAAGTCACTGGAGACTGAAAACAAAGATCAATATAATGGTTCAGTAGTCATACTCGGTTAAATCCTAACTTCTCTGTTGTAACTCCTTCTCCTTTTATCCTTCACCCAATCCTTAGAGATATTTGGGTTATGCCCATTCTATCTTTTTCCATGTTGAAAGGGGTATCGATAATATGGGATATGGGGATGGAACTGGTTGAAGTCCTTAGAGATACTGTCCACTCTGGGTTTCAGGACATGTCTGGCCTAGGAACCATCTGAAGGTTTTAGGTTTCTTAAAGTAAATTTAGTGCATGCAACTCTTGTAGGGTCTCATATAGATCCCTGTATGTTCTCCAGGGTTAACAAGAATGATGTTGGTTGAGGTTTGGCAAACTTTGGAAACTGGCGATACCTAACTGATGCTTGCATAAGAGTAGCCTCCAGAATAGCCTCGTCTCTATTTGAACTCTCTTAGTCACTGATACTTTATTACATTTCTTTTCCCCTTTTTGTCAGGAAGGCATTGTTGATCCCACAGTGCCAAGACCAGGCTCATCTATGGGGGTCATGTCCCGCATTGTGGGGGAGACTTCCACCCCTGCACATGATGTCCCATGTAGAGGGGAGGGGAATGATTTTACTTGCAGAGTTGACCTGCCACTCATTTCACACTCATTTGAATCAGATTATTGATGATACCGTAGACTAGAGTCCCAACAATAGAGGTCAAGGGAAACATAGAATAAGGGGGGCAAAGGCCAAGCTATGAACCAGGAGAGGGACCAGGATCTCAGAGCTCTGCTATTGAAGTCTTTTATTTATCCATTCAAGTTATTGTTGATGATTGATGGACATTTCCTATACTTGCCTCAATTTGTGTTAGGTATATATTTCACATAATTCATTTGACCAAATTTTTTAAGTATAAAGAACTAAATGGCCATCTTTAAAAAATCTCAACATTGTCACATGGATTGGAGGTCTAAAGAGTCCTACTGAATTTACAAATGACAACCATGTTCCAAGTATGTACCGCAAATGATTTGTGTGTGTGCATGGTTGGGAATAATGTTGCTAAGCAGAATTAGGCCCAGATTAGTTTACTACCCTACTTGCATGGTTGCGTTGTATAATTCATGTAGAATTTAGGAACAAAAATTGATTGCATGTTGCATTCATAAAAAATTTGATTAGTCATAACAAAATACTTACTGTAAGGAGTAATACAATAGAATGTATGGCGTTTCCTCATGGAAGATGTATACACAATCAGCCACGCTGCTTTTTTATATCTTCACTAATGGACCAGATAATTCTTTCACCAACTGAAAAGAAAAATGGAAAACTTATCTTCTGAGACATACTCGGAAATATAAGAAATGAATATTTAATACAATCAATCCATAGACATTATTATTTACAATGACATAAGTCACATGGTGATTAATTGTGTCATAGAGAGCAATTATCTCGCATGTTACTTAACTCTGATGTTCCAACATTAGTGGCTGCTTTATGCTTATTTCATGGAAAGAATAATATTGTTATTTTCTATGATGTGGACAGAAATTTTATCCGAAAGTACTAATGCCCTCCATTGTTCAAATTCTACAGAATAAAATATGATATTGTGAATAGATGAATTCAAAATAAAATTAAAAAATTAAATTTAGTGATAAATTGCAAGCATTTCTGAGTTATGTTACTGAAATAATAATTTAACTGATTGTATAGAACTAAAACTATCAAAATAAATTTTAAACTTTGAAAATGCCATTTGCATGCCTTATAAATGAAGCATTTTTAGACTAATTTACTAGCATAAAAACATAAATTGGTAATTATGAATTTTACTGAAAAATTATTTTAATTAAATATTATGAATTAAAAAAAAAATTTTCTCTTTAACTTCATTGCAGAATACTGACTGCAAAAAATTCCAGAGGGAAAGGAGACTTACTCTATTCTTATAATTTTATATGCATCAATTTTTAAAAACATATTTTAAAAGCATTTTTATTATGAAATATAACATATATACAAAGAAAAGAAAGAAAAAGCAATAATTTCCAAAGTACATTTCCACAGGTAGTTGCAGAACAGATTTTAGAGTTTGTTAGGGATTACCATCCCACTGCTTTAGATTTTTCCTTCAAGCTTCCCCAAAACACTGGCGGCTAGAAGATATATCAATATAGTGATTCAGCAGTCACACGCTTTTGTTAAATCCTATTTTCTCTATTATAAGTCCTCCTTCTCCTTTGATCCTTCCCCCAAACTGTATGGATCTTTAGGCAATGCCCATTCTGGCTTTTTTTTCTTGAGAAAGGGTGTCAACACTAAAGGGTAGGGGGATGGAATTAGTTGATAATCTTGCAGAGGCTGGTCCCTCTGGGTTTCAGGATTGATGTGGCCTAGGAACCCTCTGGAAATGACAGGTTCCAGGAAAGCAAACTTAGAGCATGAAACTTTCTATACAGTTTCAGTTCAGGCCCAGGTGTTGTTAAGAGTTAACAGGAATGATGTTGGCTGGTGTTAAGTAAACGAGGCAATCAGCACCATCTAACTGAAGCTTTCACAAGAGTAGCCTCCAGAATAGCCTCTTGACTCAGTGTGGTCTCACTCAACCCTGATGCCTTATTTTATTACACTTTTTTTCCACCTTTGGGTCAGGAAGGTATTGTCGATCCACAGTCCCAGGCTGGACGAATCCCTAGGAGTCATGCCCCACGCTGTCAGGGAGACTTTCACCCCCAAAATGTCATGTCCCATGCAGGGGAGAGGGTAATGATTTTCCTCACAGAGTTGGGCTTAGAGAGGCAGAGGACACAGCTGAGTAAAAAAAAAAAAAGATATCTCCCTGAAGCAACTGTTAGGGCTTGTTATAGGTAGTCTTAGCTTCTCCACTACAGAAATAAGTTTCACAAGGGCGAGCCTCAAAATTAAGGGCTGATTTTCTTGGGAATTCCCAATGGTTGAGAGGGTTCCCAGGGTTACCCAGATGGGAAAGATTAATAGTTCCAGTTTTTTCCCTTCAGAGCCTCAAGGTTCTCTACTAATAGTTTTTAATTATCATCCCACTATATCTGAGATGTATCCTGGTAGTACATTAATCTATAAAGAATTACAAGGCCCCATCCCAGTTCTGGACTTGGAAGCTTGGGTTATTCAAATGAACTATCCAAACAGGCTGACATATTTTTTGCTACAGAAAATTTAGATTCTAGACACAATAAACCTCTCTGCCTTTGATCTCATACAGCAGGGGAAGGTTGAGAGCTCACACAATATCATCTTTTACCCTGTATTCTGATGTACCCTGGACCCAGCCAGATCTGCCCCACCCCATCTCCAGCTGAAGGCTGATCTTTCTCTAGGTCACTTAACTATCATTGTACGCAGCTGTGCTAACCTCAGGGTCGCAGCTCTTCATCCCTGGGTCATAGGTGTCACAGAGTCAATCAAGGTTCCAAGGAAACACCAGCTTAGGATCTCCGAATCTGGAAGTACACTTACAACTTCAGAGGAAGTGTGACTGCTATAAGGGCCCACAATCCAGGCTCCAATTTTCTCATAAGTATTTTTTGAAAGAAACCTCAGCATATTTGTTCTTTCATTTCTGGCTTATTTTGCACAGCGCATTGTCCCCGAGGTTTATGCAGTTCATTGTGTGTCTTGATGACCTTCTTTTGTGTAGCTGCACCATATTTCACCATATAAATGTATCACAGTTTGCCAGTCTGCTTCTCAGGCATTGCACCCCACAGCCCCCTCCATCCATTCGGCATCATGGATAATGTCCAAAATAAACAAACTAGGTCTTACAGCATCCTCACTTGGCCACACAATCAGCAGCACTCTCAACTTGAGACAATTTGCTTGGTCCAAGACAACAAAAGACTGATAAATACAGTGTCACCAACTGTCAAATCAAAACTTACTTCTCCCTCCCCCTCAATTAGTTGTCCCTGGTAGTACTGTTTTACTATTGGTGTCTTCTTGTTATCTATTGGCCATAGCATGCATTTTTACTTTTCCCCCATGCCCCTCTGCTATTGACTCTTTGATAATATCAAACATTTGAAATAGTTCATGTGAGAAGTTAATATAATTGTGGATTTAATCAGTGGGATCTATGGCCCCATATATCTCCTTTCATCATGTTCACCTCCAATATGGCAATGTTACTTATAAACCTACTAATTAGTTACTATTCCCTTACATTTAAGGTCACCCTCACTGGGTAGCCTTTCCCCCATCTCTAGCTTTTGTGTAGATTCAGATCTGCTAAATGCTACAATGTAACCTCTGAGATGACTTTTACCAGAGTTCTAATAGTGAAATCATAGAGTATCCTTCCTTTTATGTCTGACTTATTCCACTCAGCATTATGTCCTCAAGCTTCATTCAGATTGTCACATGTTTCAGGATCTTATTTTGTCTTACTGCTCCATAAGATGCCATGATATGCATATACCACAATTTGTTTATCCACTCATCTGCTGATGGGCACTTTGTTTCCATCTGTTGGCAGTTGTAAATACTGCTCTACGGGCATTGGTGTGAAAACGTCTGTTCACATCACTACTTTCAGCTCTCTGGGTTTATATCAAGAATAGTTATTGCCGGGTCATAGGGCAACTGAATATTTAGTTTTTTGAGGAATTGTTAAACTGTTTTCCGCAGTGGCTGCACCACATATGCACTGTTTTTTAAATCATACATTTAATAGAAGCACTTCAGTGACTTCATGCATGCTGCTTCTAAAATATCATTGCATTCTTTGAACCAAAGATACCGTGTGCCTTCATCCATAGCTTACACGGGGATGTGTGGAAAGTCAAAATTTGGCTATCAAGGACTTAGGGGTCCTTATTTACTTACTGCTTCTTGGGGTGTAAAGATGTTGAAAGTCCTCTTAGCTAATGTGGTGAGGGCTAGAGTTAGGGAGTGCAAAACAGTGCAAGAAGCCTGGATACTGACACGGAGGTGCTGTGGTACTTTTGATGACTTCCTGTGAAATATAGACAATAGTATGAAAGAATAGTTTTCCCCAACATTATTTACTCTTTGTATAAGATTCATACCTTTGAAGTAGTTCCCGCAAGAACTTATTTATATGTGTAGTGTTAATCAGTGGGAGACATGCCTTTTTACAATCCCTTTCAATCATGTTCACCTTCAGTATTGCAATATTAGTTATAGGCCCATTAATGAACTGCCTTTCTATCCATTCCCTTACGTTTAAGTTCAATCTCTTTAACTAACTATTCACCCATCTCTGCCTTCCATATATTTCTAGGTCCTCAATATTCTATGTTATAAGCTTCTGAGTTTGTCTTTACCATGGTCATAAAACTGAAATCGTATAGTATCTATCCTGTTGCATCTGATTTGTTTCACTCAGCAGTGTGTCCTCAAGGTTCATCCACCTTTTCATATACTTCAGGATCTCATTTCATCTTAGTGCTGCATAATATTCCATCATATGTATATGCATTTTGTTTATTCACTCTTATGTTGATGGGCACTTGGATTAGCTCCATCTTTTGGCAATTGTGAATAATGCTGCTATGACAATTGGTGTGCAGATATCTGTTGTGTCACTGCTTTCAGCTCTTCTCAGGATATGCTGAGCAGTGTTATTGCCAGGTCATAAGGCAATTCAATATTTGGTCTTCCACATGTAACATTGTACATTCCCACCAGCAGTGCATAAGTGTCTCAATTTCTCCACATCCTATCCAACATTTGTAGTTTCCTGTTTGTTTAGTAACAGACATTCTTATCGGTGTTAGGAAGTATCTCATTATAGTCTTGATCTGCATTTCCATTATAGCTAATGAAAATGATCATCTCTTCATGTGCTTTTTAGCTATCTGTATTTGCTCTTCAGAAAAAATGCCTATTCATATCTTTGGCCCATTTTATAATTGGATGGTTTATTCTTTTGTTGTTGAGTTGTATGATTTCTCTATGTACACAGGACATCAAACCTTTATCCAATATGTGATTTCCAAATATTTCCTCCCATTGATTGGGCTGCCTTTTCTCCTTTTGACAAAGTCTTTTGAAGCACAAAAGCATTTGTATTTGAGCAGTTCCCATTTGTCTGATTTCCTTTCCTCACTTGTGCCTTGAGTATAAAGTTTAGGAAGCTACCTCCTATTACTAGTCTTGAAGACATTTCCCTATATCTTCTTCTAGGAGTTTTAAGATACTGGATCTTAGATTTACGTGTTTGATCCACTTTGAGTGAATTTTTGCATAGCATGCAAGGTATGGATCCTCTTTCATTCTTTTAGATACAGATATCCAGTTATCCCATGCCCATTCATTGAAAAGACTTTTTGTCCCAGTTCGGTGGGTTTGGGGGCTTTGCAAAAGATCAGTTGAGCATAGATTTGGTGGTCTATACCTGCACTCTCAATTTTATTCCATTGATCAAATACTTCTATATCGTGCCAGTCCCATGCTGTTTTGACCACTGTGGCCTTATAATAAGCTTTGCGATCATGAAGTGTTCATCCTCTCACTTTGTTTTCTTTTTTATGATATTATTAGCTATTCAAGGTCCCTTTCCCTACCAAATGAACTTCATAACTAGATTTTCCATGTCTTCAAAGTAGTTTTGAAATTTTATTAGTAATATGCTGAATCTGTAGATCAATTTGGGTAGATCTGACACCTTAACTACATTTAACCTTCCAATTAATCCATGGGCAGGGAATGTATTTTCACCTATTTAGATCCTTGATTTCTTTTGACAATATTATGTAATTTTCTGTGTACAGGTCCTCTATATCCCTAGTGAAGTTTATTTGTAGATACTTGATTCTTTTAGTTGCTATTTGAGTCAAACTTTTCCTTAACTGACTTCAGTTAGGTCATTGCTTGTGCATAGAAACATTACTGTTTTTTCACATTAATTTTACATCCTGCCACCTTGCTGAATTTTTTTATTAGCTCAAAAAACTTTGTTGCAGATTTCTCAGGCTTTTCCAAGTATAGTATTATATCATCTGCAAATAATGAAAGTTTTAGTTCTTCCTTTCTGATTTGTCTAACTTTTTATTTCTTTTTCTTCCTTGATTGTTCTAGTACAATGTTGAATAATAATGGTGACAGAGGGCATCCTTGTCTCATTCCTGACCTTAAGGAAAAGGATTTCAGTCTCTCACTATTGAGTATAATGCTAGCTATGGGTTGTTCATATATCCCCTTTATCATGTTGAAGAAGTTACCTTTGATTCCTACTGTTTGAAGTGTTTTTATCAGAAAAAGATGTTGAATTTTGTCAAATGCTTTTTCAACATCAATCAAGGTGATCATGTGATTTTTCCCTTTTGATTTGTTAATGTACTGTATTACACTGATTGATTTTCTTGTGTTGAAACTCCCTTGCATTCCTGGTATAAACCTAACTTGCTCATGGTGTATAATTCTTCTAACATGCTTTTGGATTTGATCTGCAAGTGTTTTGTTGAGAATTTTTGCACCTATATTCATTAAGGAGATTGGCCTGTAGTTTTCCTTTCTTATAATGTCTTTACCTGGTTTTGGTATTAGAGTGATGTTAGCTTCATAAAATGCATTAAGTAGTGTTCCATTTTTCTGTATTTTTTGGAAAAGTTTAAGCAAAATTAGTGTTCTTTTTGGAATGTTTGATAAAATTACCCTGTGAAGCCATGGGTTTTTCTTTATAGGATGATTTTTGATAACTGATTGAATCTCTTTACTTGTGATTACTTTGTTGAGATCTTCTATTTCTCCTGAGCTCAGTATATCTTGTTCATGTGTTTCTAGGCAAATTGTCCATTTCATCTAAATTGTATGGTTTGTTGGCATATAGTTGTTCATAGTATCCTCACATGATTTATTTTTATTTCTTCTGGGTCCGTGGTAATGATCCCCTCTCATTTCTGATTTTGTTTATTTGCATTCTCTTTTTCTTTTGTCAGTCTAGCTAGGAATCCATCAACTTTATTGATTTTCTCAGAGTCAACTTTTAGTTTTATTGATTCTTTCTATTGTTCTTTTGCGCTCCAATTCATTTAATTCGGTTTTAATTTTTGTTATTTCTCTTCTTCTATTGCTTTGGGGCTAGTTTGCTGTTGGTTCTCCAGTTCCTTTGGGTGAGCAGTTAAGTCCTTGATTTTTGCTCTTTCCAATTTTTTAATATATGCATTTAGGGCATTATATTTCCCTCTCAGGACTGCCTTTTGTGCATCTTGTAAGTTCTTATGTGTCATATTCCCATTTTCATTAGTCTCTAGATAGTTACCAGTTTCTCTAGCAATTTCAGCTTTAACCTACTTGGTGTATAAGAGTGCTTTATTTAAATTTCCATGTAATTTGTGAAACTTCGGGTTCTTTGGTGGTTATTGATGTCCAGCTTTATCTATTGTGATCAGAGAAAGTGCTTTGAATATTTTTAATCTTTTCAAATTTATTGACGTGTTTTTTTGCCTCAGTATATGCTCTATCCTGGAAAATGTTCCTTGAGCACTGCACAGTAATGTATAGCCTGGTGTTTTGGGGTATAACATTCTATATATGTCTGTAGGTCTAAATCGTTTATCAAATTGTTTATGTTCTCTGTTTCCTTGTTGTTCTGTCTGGTTGTTCTATTTGTAGAGGAGAGTGGTGTATTGAAGTCTCCCACTATTATTGTAGAAAGTCTATTGCTTCCTTCAGTTTTGTCAATGTTTGCCGCATATATTTTGGAGCTCCTTGGTTGGGAGCATAAACATTTATGACTGTTAGTTCTTCTTGGTAAATTGTTCCTTTTATTAATATGTAGTGTCTTTCTTTGTCTCTTATGATTTCTTTGCATTTTAAGTCTATTTTGCCTGATATTAGTATAGCTACTTCTGTTTCTTTTGGTTACAGTTTGCATGGAACATCTTTTTCCATCCTTTCACTTTCAATCTATTTCTATACTTTGGTCTAAGATGAGTCTCTTGTAAGCAGCATATATATGGATCATATTTCTTAATCCATTCTGCAAATCTGTATCTTTTAATTGGTGAGTTTGGTCTGTTAACATTCAAAGTTATTACTGTAAAAGCACTTCTTGAATCTACAATCTTATCCTTTGGTTTTTATTTGTCAGATCTATATATATTCTTTTCCCTTTCTTCTCTTTTTATCCTTCAAGTTACCAAGTTAGCCTTACAAGTGCTCTTCAATTCTGTGCTCTCCTCCAGACCTCCCTCTTGTCTTTTTTTTTTTTAGCTGACAGAACTCCTTCTAATATTTCTTGTGAGATCGAACTCGTGTTGACAAATTTTTTGAGCATTTTTTGTGCGTGAAAACTTTAATCTCTCCCTCAATTTTTGAAGCACAATTTGTCTGAGTACAGAATTCTTGGCTGGAGGTCTTTCTCTTTCAGGATCTAAATTTATCATCCCACTGCCTTCTCACCATGGTGCCTGTTGAGTAGTCTGAACTTGGTTTTATGTGGTTTCCCTCGGATGTAGTAGATCATTTTGGTTTTGTTGCTCTCAGAATTTTCTGCTTCTCTTCAACACGTGACTTGGAGTAGGCCTATTTGGATTTATTCTATTTGGTGTTCATTGGGGGTTTCTTTTATTTGCATATTTATGTCTTTTGTAAGGGGTGGGAAGTTTTCCCCCATTATCTCCTCAACCAGTCTTCCTAGCATTTTACTCTTCTTTTCTCCTTTGGGGACACCAATAATTCTAATATTTGCATGCTTCATTTTGTCCATCATTTCTCTAAGAGCCAATTAAAATTTTTCCATCTCTTTTGCCATTTGCTATTTTGTGCATTCGAAATCAATTGTCCTATCCTTTACTTCACTTATTCTTTCTTCTGCCTCTTCAAATTTGCTGTTGTTTGTCTTTAGTGTATTTTTTATTTGTTTTATAGCAACTTTAATCTCTGTGATATCTATTATTTTTCTATTTATGCTTTCAAATTCTTCTTTATGCTCCTCTTGTGTCTTCTTGAAATCTTGTGTGTCATTAGCCAACTTGGTGACTTTATTTAGTTCACTTGTCTGATCATCTTTGATTAGTTGTTCCAAAGACCCTCTTCTGGTACTTTAATCTGGTCATTAGGCTGATTGCACCTTCATATACTTTGTGATTTTCTGTTGCCTTTGAGGCATGTAATTATCTTGACAGGGTTACTTTGGAAGCTGATTTCCTTCAGTAGTCTAAGGTTTGTATCTCCGTGATGGGCATATGGAAGGACATGGTTCTTGGGGTGGAACACTGTGGTGTGGAGGTGAGTTGAGGCACGGGGTAGACACGGGATGGGAGTGGTATGCCTGTGCCCAGGAGTACGGAGTATGGGTAGTGTAGGGCCATGGGGACAGGGTGCAGCTCAGGCAGGCTTTAGAGCACAGGGGCAGGATGCAGTGTGGGGGACATAGAGGCAGGTCATGGTGGGAATCTCATCAGGGGTCTTTGTGGGTGTGTGGGGTAAGTTTGTGGGCAGGGTGTGGGTGTGTGCATGGTGCATGGTGGGGGGACATGGGTGTTCGAGGCTGAGGATGTCAGGGTGGAGCAGGTGGGGCATAAGGGTAGGAGTAGCTGGGTGCATATGTTCTCATATCTGGGAGTGGAAAGACAGGGCTGCACACGGACACTGGGCAAGTGGGGCATGGCTGGGATGCACATGCGGGTGTGCTTAGGATACAGGTGTGCAGGTTATGGTGGGGAAGGGGTGGCACGGGGTGTGGGTTGGGGGAGGTCAGGATATGTGTGTGTGTGTCACAGGGGACAGAGGCCTGGAACAAATTTGTTGGTGGGGGGCGGGCATGAACTGCAAGTGTGCATGTGCATGAGGAGACGGGAGCCTTGGTGGTGGTGTACATCTGTGTGGTGCATAGGGATGGGGGTGGTGTGCATGTGTGCCAAGCAGTTGTGGGCATGAGGGACACAGGTGTGCGTAGATGCTGGATGCAGGCGGCGGGGTGTGGTGGCTGGCCAGGGTGGTGTGC
>PVIY010043864.1:0-20067 GCA_004026745.1 Myrmecophaga tridactyla
AGATGATTAATTGAGATGGTATAATCTAGGAATTCCTAGAGTGTACAATGATAGTGACTAAATGTACAAATTAAAAATGTTTTTACCTTGTGTCTGATGCTCCTTTTATCTACCTTGTCAACAAAGGAGTAGAACATATGGAATAAAAATAAATAATAGGGGGAACAAATGCTAAAATAAATTTAGTTTAAATGCTAGTGATCAATGAAAGCAAGGGGTAAGGGGTATGGTAGGTATAATCTTTTTTTTTTTTCTTTTCTTTCCTGTGTTCATTTTATTTTTTTTCTATTGTCTTTTTATTTCTTTTTCTGAATTAATGCAAATGTTCTAAGAAATGATGAATATGCAACTAAGTGATGATATTGTGAATTACTGATTATGTATGTTGTTTTATTTTGTGTCTTTATTTTTTTTAATTAATAAATAAATTTTAAAAAATGTTTTTACATGAGGAAGAAAGGAATGTCAATATTGCAGGGTGTTGAAAATAGATGAGCATTAATATTTTAAAACTTTAACATGTGTGAGACTAAAGCAAAAAATGTTTATTTGGCACGAAATTTATATTTTGACTAGTGCATTTCCTAATACAAATTATATGGACAGGTTAATTGGACACCATAAGTACATGGACCATTGAATAGGGCATGAGATTCTGTAGGTTTGCCCAGTGTGATGCCCTGATAAATTCCAGAGTGATTTGAACAGTGAATAAAGAAGTATTTGCAAAGTCCCCTTGGGGGAATGGTGAGAAAGGGGGAAAATTCAACTTCCCCATTTGGAGAATTCCTGATATTCTCACAAGCAGTGGGGACAACCATATCAATAGGTCGAGCCCTCAATCTTGGGGTTTGTTCATATGAAACTTATCCCTCCAAAGGATAGGCTAAGCCTACTTAAAATTATGCTTAATTATTACCCGCAGATAACTGCTTTAGTTGCTCGGATGTGGTCTCTCTCTCTCTCAGCCAACACAGCAAGCAAACTCACTACCCTCATGTGCTGGTTTGAAAGGATTTATGTACCCTAAAAAAGCAATGTTTTAATCCTAAACAATCTTGTGAGGGCAATGGTTTCTTCTAATCCCTAATCAGCAGTATAGGTTGGAAACTTTAATTAGATTATCTCCATGGAGATGTGACTCACTCAAGAGTGGGTGTTAAACTGGATTAGGGGACATGTGTCTCCACCCATTCTAGGTGGGTCTTGATTACTTTTCTGGAATCCTATAAAAGAGGAAACATTTTGGAGAAAGTGGGAGATTGAGAGAGAGCAGAGAATGACAGAATGCCACAGAACCACGAAGCAGAAAGTCTACCAGCCAGCGACTTTTGGAGATGAAGAAGGAAAACGCCTCCCAGGGAGCTAGAGAGGAAGCCAGCAGATGATGCCGTGTTTGCCACGTGCCCTTCCAGCCGAGAGAGAATCCTGACCATGTTTGCCGTGTGCCTTTCCACTTGAGAGAGAAACCATGAACTTTATCAGCCTTCTTGAATCAAGGTATCTTTCCCTGGATGCTTAGATTGGACATTTCTATAGACTTGCTTTAACTGAGACATTTCTACAGCCTAAAAACTGTTAACTTGCAACTTATTAAATTCCCCTTTTTAAAAGCTGTTGAATTTTTGGTATATTACATTCTGGCAGCTAGCAAGCTAGATAGAACACCTCCCCCTCTCTACATGGGACATGACTCCCAGGGGTGTAAACCTCCCTGGCAATGTGAGACAGAAATGCTAGAAGGAGCTGGGACTCAGCATCAAGGGATTGAGAAAACCTTCTCAACCAAAAGGAGGGAGAGAAAAATTAGACAAAATAAAGTGTCAGTGGCTGAGAGATTTCAAACAGAGTTTGAAAGAGGTTATCCTGGAGGTTATTCTTACTCATTATATAGATACGCATTAGAGAGGCTAGAGGGAAAAGCCTGAAACTGGAAAGCTGTGTTCCAGTAGCCATGTTTTTTGAAGATGATTGCATAATGATATAGCTTTTACAATGTGACTGTCTGATTGTGAAAAACTTGTTTCTGATGCTCCTTTTATCTACAGAATGGACATATGAGTAAAAAATATGGATTAAAAATAAATAATGGGGGAAACAATGGTTAAAATAAATTGAGTAGATTGAAATACTATTGATCAATGAAAGGTAGTGGTAAGGGGTGTAGAAAAAAAAATAGGGGGAACAAAGGTTAAAATATAATGAGTAGGGCAGGCAACGGTGGCTCAGTAGCAGAGTTCTTACCTGCCATGCCGAGATCCAGGTTCGATTTCTGGAGCCTGCCCATGCAAAAAATATATATATATAATGGGTAGATAGAAATACTAGTGGTCAATGAGGGAAGGGATAAGAGGTATGATATATATGAGTTTTTCCTTTTTTCTTTTTATTTCTTTTTCTGGAGTGATGCAAATGTTCCAAGAAATGATCATGGTGATGAATATACAACTATGTGATGATATTGTGAGCCATTGATTGTACACCATGTATGAAATGTTCATATGTTAAGAATGTTCATGTTTGTATGTTGTTTTGTTTTGTCAATAAAAATTTTTAAAAAAGGGAATGAAGAACTGATATATGTTACAACATGCATAAACCTTGAAAACAGGCTAAGTAAAAGGAGCCAGACACAAAAGGCGAATATATTGTATAATTCCAGCTATATGAAAAGTCCAAAACAGGCAAATTTATAGAGACAGAAAGTAGATTAGTAGGTTACCAGAGGCTACAGGGAGGTAGGAATGGGAACCAGCTGCTAATGATTACACGGTTTCTTTAAGGGAGTAAGTAAGATACTAAAATTAGACTATGGTGCTGTTGTACAACTCAGTAAATATACAAAAAAAAAAATTACTGAATTGTATACTTAAATGGGAGAACTTTATGATATAAATTATATCTTAATAAAACTGTTAAATATATCATGGAATCTTATAAGTGTTTACTATCTATGCTGTTTAAAGGTAAAGCAAAGAAAACGAATTATTCAGAATTGTGCAGGTGTGCTTATATCCTGGTTAAGAGAATCAGAGAAATACATTTACTAAACCTTCACTGAATTTAGAACACAGATTAAATACTGTTCAGAGAACAATAAAACGATGTAATGACTCCTGACCTTAAAGAAACCACACTCTATCTAGAAAGAACTTGCAAAACTTTGTAACAGATCATGGTCCCAAAGCAGCACATGTTCCATTATAGCATAAACCTAGAGACACAGCTTTCTATTTGTAAAAGTCATCCTTAGTAGCTCCTAGCGTCTCTATTCTTCAATGGTGTTTCCTTCAATTTCTTCAGTTGTTATTAATGCCATCTAAGGTATTCCTCGCCTGAATCTGTTCTAACGTAGCCCGGCATGCAGCAGTATCCAGCCACTGTAAAATGACAACTGAGTTAGAGCTCTAACATTATCAGGAGTCTGCATTTTAATAAAAACCAAGGCCTTAATGGAAAATAGAAAAGTTTTTGTTTTCCCTTTGGGCTTCTAGATTCCTGAGTGAGTTCTCAAAATATTATCCTATATCCCTTGATTAAAGCGTAACAATCATCTGAAATCAAAACAAGAATACTTAAAACTAAAAAGGAAAACACAGAAATTGGCATCCTACGAATTGGGCATATAACTACTTTAAAGGCACTAAGCAAAAGAGTAACTGAAGCCTGGTTATGGAGAAAATAATTTTAAGGAAGAAAGAGAATTTTTCACATTTATGATACCCTCGAACCTTTAATTTGATAAGTATGATATATATAAAACATATATTTAGTCTTCAAACTTAAAAAAACTAGCATTTTTATAAGAGTCATATATACCTTTAAAAGAGTGGGTACATAGCAGTCATTAAAACTACAGTAGTATATCAAAATCACAAGGGATGATTTTCAAAAATCAATCTGCAGAAGAATCATTTGCAAAATGAATGTGAATCACTTGTATAAGAATCCCCTGGAACACTTGTAAAAATGCATATTTGTGGGTTTTACTTCATATTTACTGAATCAAAATCTTTTGGGGTTAGAGCCCAGGGGATCTTCATTTTTAATGGGCATCCCAGTGATTGTAATGCAAGTGAAATATGGACTACTATTTGAGAAATATTGATTCAGCATTATTTATGCAGATAATTTGAGGATCTATGATCAGAAATTATCCCTCCAGATGTTCTTTCCTTTCCTCTGGCTTTACTTTGCCTTTTCAGGATAAACAAATCAAATAATAAATAGATATTGAACACCTCTGATATTTTCTATAGCACTCCAATTCTATCAATAATTTCTTTAATCCACAACAGTATGTATTATACATAAGAAAGAAAAATTACTTTTCCCCCTATATAACTTATTATTATTATAAAATCAAAAGGTATGGGGAAACACAGAAAATACAAATAAGTTATATAAAAACTCTGTAATTGTTCACATTTATGTATACAGATTTGCCCACAGAAATTACCTGATAGAGTTATAGATGGCCAGTGGAGTTTGATCCTTTTCTTTGGCTATTCTCATCATATCTAACACTGCCATCCCAAGACATTCTTCCTGTGTTTCATGAGTCACAGGTACTTTTATCCATCCATGCACAAAATCATGACGCCACTAAAGGAAAAGAAAAAGTAGAAGGACATACGCTCATCATAAGTTTTACTATCATATTTTAAACTACTACTGTGTTTTAAACATATGCAGAACATATGCATTTGCAGGAAAAAGTCAGCTCTTCCCTTGGTTTTCAATAATTTTACTGAAATATTTCAGTAAAAGTTCTTTTGCAAATGCAAACTGGTTCAAATGGGACTCCCAATTAAAGGTATAGATGTTATCAGTCAATTTCACTGCATATATATTCAAATTATATCTTGTACATCAAAATTACCTAAATTAAAATAGATACTAATTTATTAAATATGTGCTAACTACCTATTATGTTAAAAGCATTATACTAAGGGCTGTGTTGGATACAAAGAAATATAAATATGGACTCAGCTCTCAAGAAACTAAATTCTAGCAGGGAAGATAAGGCATGTAAACAAATAGTCATAATGCCAGATACTATATAGTAAGTCCCACACAATAGATACTTTAGGAACTCAGAGGAAAGTGAGATCATATCCAGTTGGGATAACCAGGGAAGGCTTCATGGAATATGTTGAGGTTTGATATAGTCTTTGAAGATGAAGAAATTTTTGACAGACACAAAACAGGATGAGGAAATAGCAGGAATGACAAAAAACAAAACACATGTATATTGAAAAAAGATAAACAAGTTTGTGAGGGGAGGAAAGTTTAGGTAAGGGGAAAGTGTAAATTAAAACTTGGAAGTGGAAACTGGAGTCAGATGGCAGATGCTCTTGAATGACTTGATCACATAAGCAATGGAGAACCATTTTCTTTTTTTTTTTTTTTTTTTTTAATTTGCATATGGGCAGGAGGCACCAGGGATCGAACTCCAGACCTCCAGCACGGCAGGTCGGAGCTCTGCCTGCTGAGCCATGGCAGCCGCCCGAGAACCATTTTCTTAAAGCATCAATTTCATAATGCCTATTCCACAGGCAGAGTAGTAGCAATGCTAAAAGTACTTTAAGTAATGACAGTATATTCAAGGAGACACTTTAAGATGTTGCTGTAATGGTTCACATATGAGAGAATAATAATCTGATGTAGGAAACAGAAGACACTAAAAGAGTTTGAAAAGAAGTTGTTAATTATATACTACATATAAGGAATAAAGAAAAGAGAAAAACAGGTTCCAAAATTTTAATTCTGGATGATACAGGGACATGGATAAAATCAGAGTGAGCACGTTACCAGAGAAGAGGAAAGGACAGATGGCAAAAGGTATAAATATTCTAAAGTAACACCAATTATCTTTGGAAGAAGAAAGGTCATATGGTAGACTGAATTGTGTAACCCCCCAAAAAGACACATTCTTAATCCTAATCTATGTTCCTGTGGTTATGAATTTATTTGAAAATAGGACCTATTGAAGATGTTATTAGTTAAGTTTGGCCAAATCAGGGTATGCCTAAAATCATATTTCTGGAGGGCTTACAAAAGAGAAGAAATTTAGATACAGTCAGTGCAAACAAGAATCTGGAAGAAGCCAGAGATGTCAGACAGAAGACATTAGGAGTCAGAAGTCAGAGAAAGCCAAAGGAGGCAAGAAAGAAAAAAATGGTGCCATGTGACAGAGGCCTGTCATCATCAAAACACTGCTGACGGTGGGAGAAACTTTGGCCCTGCTGACATCTTAATTTTGGACTTCAGGTCTTCAAAACTGTGAAACAATAGATGCTTGTTGCATAAGCCAACCCATTGTGTAGTATTTGTCACAGCAGCTCTGGCAAGCCAAAGTTTTTGGTACTGGAAAGTGGTGTGCTGCATGACAAATACTAAAAATGTGGAAGTAGCTTTGGAGTTAGTAAAGGATAAAGACCAAAAGAATTTTGAGGTGCTTGGCAGAAAATACTTAAATGATTTTGAAGAGACTGTTGGTAGAGATATGAACATTAAAGGCGTTTCTGGTGAGGACTCAGAAAAAAAGTGAAGCGAGCAGTAGAAAAAGTGTTCTCTTAGAGAATATTTTTATTGTTACAAGTAGATGGTTGGTAGATATATGGACATTAAAGGTACTTCCAGTGAGGCTTTAGAAAGAAATGATGAATTAATGGAAAGTGGAGGAAAGGTGATCCTTTATAAAACAGTAGAGAATTTGGAAAGTTGTGTTCTGATATCAAATGGAAGGCAGAACTTTAAAGTCATGAGCTAGAATATTTAGCTGTGAATATTTCCAAGTTAAGTGTGGAAGGTACAGCCATGTTTCTCCTTGCTACTTATATTAAAATGAGGAAAAGATAAACTGTTAAGTTCAAAGAACCGACAACTGACGATTTGGAAAATTCTCAGCCTAGCCAGATAGCATACGTTTTAGTTTGCTTGCTGTCAGAATGCAACACACCAGAGACGGACTGGCTTTTAGTAAAAAGGGATTTATTGATTTAACATATAGTTCTTCAGAAGAAAGGCAGCTAACTTTCAACTGAGGTTCTTTCTTATGTGGGAAGGCATAGGGCGATCTCTGCTGGCCTTCTCTCCAGGCCTCTGGGTTCCAACACCTTTCTCCAGGGTGATTCCTTTCTGCATCTCCAAAGGCCTTGGCTGAGCTGCGAGTGCTGAGATGAGGTATGCTGAGCTGCTTGGCTGTGCTACGTTGAGCTCTCTCATTTAAGCATCCAGCCAATTAAATCAAACATCATTGATTGCAGCAGGAACACCTCCTAGCCAACTGCAGATGTAATCAGCAACAGATGAGGGTCACATGCCATAGGCTTATGTCCACAGCAGTAGAACTAGGCATCTTTACCTGGCCAAGGTGACACGTGAACCTAACTACCACAGCATGTTCTTAGACTATAAGGCCAGAAGTGGCTCTATCAGAGATCTACCTGAGCTCCCAGAGAATGGAGTCCCCACGCAAGAGTATAGGTGAACCACCTTTTTGCTAAGGAAATCAGGCATATGACTCACAGATACTGTCAGCCATCTTAGAGGAAGTCAGAATTGAAAATACAATTATCTAGAAAGGATATGTGAAAGATCCTTTTGTCTAATGACTTGGACCCTCCTTGAAATGCATGCAAAACCAACGTTTTTGAGGAATATTTATGAGCAGAGGTACCATCAACCTGGACTGAAAGGGACAGGAGGGGGGCGTGGGGGGGGTAAAACAAAGGAAAAATGAATTCCAGGGCAGAACCACAGAAGCAGAGGAATGGAATAAAGAGATCTTGGACCAAGAGAGATGGGCGTCAGCCCCAGTGCTTAAAAGACTCTGGCCTTCTGCTATAGTGTACAGGGAGAGCATGATTGTCACCCCTGGCTCAGAGAGGGTGGGGCCTAAGCCCCATCAAGGGAGATCAGAGCCCCTGCCCAAGCACTTGGAAAGGGTGAGGCTGCTTCTCCAGCAGGCCCTGAGGAATGAATACTTATGTTCACCCATTGGAATCTAAAGTGGCTTGCCCTGCTGCGTTTTGGACTTGTTTGAGATCTGTGAACTCTGTTTTCCTTCCAGTTTCAGCTTTCTGAAACGATAATTTCTATCCTATACCTGTCTCACCATTGTATTTTGGAAGCAGATAATTTGTCTTCAAGGTTTCTCAGGTTCACAGATGGAATTTTTCCCTAGGATAGAACATACCCATAACAGATTTTGATGAGACTTGGTACCCAGAGTAGTTAATAAAAATGTCCTAATGCTTTTGGGATATCTGAAAGGGGTGAATGCATGTTGCATGTGGAAAAACATGTCTTTTTGGGATACAGAAGATGGGCTGTGGTAGACTGAATCACGTACTGCAACAAAAGACATTTCTTAATCTTAATCCATGTTCCTGTGGCTGTGAACCCATTTGTACATAGGACCTTTGGAGGATTCTTGTTAAAATGTACTTAAATTGAATCAGGATGGGTCTTAATCCATATTTCTAGAAGTTTTATAAAGAGAGGAAAGAGGTCATAGTCAGCCACTAGAAACCAGAAACTGTAAGAAGCCAGAAGGAAAGAATGAAGCAGATCAGCACCATGTGATGGAGGAGTGCCATCACCAGAACGCTGCTAATCTGGGAAAAAGCATGGCCTTGCCGACATCTTGATTTTGGACCTCTAGTCTTCAAAATCATGAGACAATAAATGCTTGTTGTTTAAGCCAACCCACTGTATATTATTTGCCCTAGCATCTCTGGCAAAGAAGAAAAACAGTATTAGCTGAAATATTAATATTAAACCAAACTTTTAGCACAGGTTTGAAAATATTATGTACTCTAGAAAAGCTATGTTTTAATCCTGATTCAATCTTGTGGGAGCATCCATTTCTTTTAATCCTGATTCAAGACCATAGGTTGGACACTTTTGATTAGATTGTTTCCACACAGATGTGGCACACCCAACTGTGGATGTGAGCTTTTGATTAGATGGAGATGACTCCACCCATTCAAGATGGGCCTTGATTAGTTTACTGGAGTCCTTTAAAAGAGGAAACATTTTGGAGACAGTCAGAGCCTACAGAAATAACAAAAACAATAGAGCAAAGAGAACCAGGAGAGCCCACACAGCCAGAGACTTTTGGACATAAAAGAAAATGCTCCTGGGGAAGCCATTGAAGAAGCTGAGACAGAAAGCTAGCAGATGTCACCATTTGCCTTTCCAGCTAACAGAGGTGTTCTGGATTCATCGCCTTTCCTGAATCTAGGTATCTTTCCTTGGATACCTTAGTTTGAACATTTTTAAGGCCTTAGAATGGTAAACTTACAACTTATTAAATTCCTCTTTTTAAAAGCTGTTCCAGTTCTGGTATATCGCATTCCGGCACTTTTAAACTAGATAAGAAAATATAGAGCTTTCTTCTATGTTTTATGTATGCACCTCCTTTCTTTCAATATAACTTACCTCTTGATAATATAGTTTTTCTTGAACTCTTTAAGAATAATTTTAACATAATAAATTAATATTGTTTATTTTCTACTAAAAAACATAGATAGCATTTTTAAAAAAGAAAAACTATATTACTCAAAAAGAACAAACCATGAAATTATCAGTATTAACCAAAACAAATGCCTAAATACAGGCAAAACAAAATTAATTCAGGGAAAGTTTCAAAATATTTTTGAAAATGAGCAAATGCCATGCTTTTTAAGTAACAGCTACAGATAAATGATGGCTAGGTAGGTTCTTTTCAATTACTTTTTTTTGTTCCATATAGTACAGAGGACCAGTAGATTATAAATTCTACTCATCAGGATATTCTATAGAACTCATGCCAAAAAAAGAAAAAATGAGTATATAAAGAATTGGGGATAGCAGTACTAAAAACATAATGAACCAAGTACACATTAGAGAAAAGTTACTGATGAAATAGTCTTAAATGCCAAAACACATTATTTTAATCTAGCATTCCTTAAATATTACAGTATGTTTTAATTTCATTAAAACTATGGCACAGTGATTTTTCATCATATAGGTGACAACACTGGAACTAAGAAATTTACCTCTATCTTCAGCCAGACAAATAAGAAAATACAGTCATCATCAGAAAATCAGAAATTACCCAAAGAAATAACATGAAGTAAATATCGACATTTTGGATGAAGAGACATAATTAAAAGTTGTTCACAAGCAAGTAGTTTATTTATTCTGTGTAACCATATTTGATGATATAAAAACTAATGTCCAGAGGAAAATGAAGTTTAAAAGGGGCATCTCACATTAGCTTTATTTGCTTACTTTTTACAGGCCATCTTTCTACTGACATGTGTGTTACAACCTTTAAGGACAGTTTAGTGCCTTACCTACTTTTAGACAATTTAGCAATGTCAATATATTCTTACACTTTGGTGATGCCACTGCTCAAATTTACTAGATATTCTATAACTGGTGTATGGTCTAACCCAATAACCAGTACAATCTGAAAATAAGTTAATTACTATCTTATTTATTCACTGAGCATAGATTTAGAGAAACAAAAATATTAAGAAACAGAAAAATTCATGTGATACTGCCTAGACACAATGTAAAATAAGATTATGCATATTATTTTGACTTTGTAGACAAAACAATCCCTCCTAAAAAGAACTGTATATTCTGAAATCACCCATAATTTTTCTAGATCAAAAGTATGAGATATCATTGTATTAATATTACCCTAAAGTAGTGGGCTGAATAGTTTTGGAAAACTTGCTTAATTAACAGGGTTTAACGAGTATACCCTAGTTAAATGAACCAGCTCCACAGCACAGATGAAAATAATATAGTTATAAAAGCATTAGAAATTCATAATCTTTTATAAGAACCAATCTCTCCCTTTTTTACTGGCTACTGAGACTAAAGGAAGAGGTATAAAAATTGGTTAGTCTCATATTCCAGTAGATAAACATTTTTCAATTTGTTACTCATAAAATGAATCAGTCCTAGCAGGCTTCTTATAAATTTGAGCCATGAAAATCTGTGAAGTTATTTCCTGTTATATTAACAACTCAGATTTAGAACTCCTTAATCTGACATATTGTAGATACCAAGAGTATAACTTCACCCAAGGGCACAGCTTTTTCTTACTTTAGTTTTCACTCATACTTTAGTCCAGCAGCACATAAAAGAAAATGTTATTTAATAGCAAAATAGTTAAATTACTGTGTGAATCAAGATAATAGATGAGAAAGCATTATGAAATGTTCAAACACAAAAGTAACTCTTTACTATTAATAAACATATAACTGTTAACATGGGTCTCAGATTTAGTATCAATATCCAGTCACCCTCCTATGAAAAGGTATACGAGCTATCCTGGTTTATTTTGTATGTATTTGCCTACTTTCTTTCCATTTCACTACCCACTATATAAGTCTGAAATTATCCAGGAATTAAAAAGCAAATAAATTTTAAAAACTCTTCTTAAAAGATGTTTTATCGCCTTTTATCCCAGCTACTTACATCGCCATGAATCATGTTACAAAACTCATTCTATGCTTTGTGAAAGCCTGAAAATGGCCTAAAGTACTAAAATGAAAATTAAGAGGAAAATCAAAGGATCCAGTTCAAGGAATCTTTTTAAAATAGTTATTTTCATATTACCATGGGATTAAAAATTAATGAAAGACCCAATTTTCTAACTCCTCTACACGTGCTGTGCAAGATAGAACAACAGGTTTCCCCTTTGTGATGTTTTTCCTGATTAAGAGATAATCTACCCAGCAAGATATTTATCATATAACACAAGTAAAAATAAGAGTATAATCGTACCTGAGCAAACAGGTAAGACATGACAAAGTCATCAAGAAGAGGAGCTTCAGCACCTCGAGACAGCCCATGCCGGTAGGTTCTATTGCTGCCATTACAATACCAGTGAGGAAAGTAAAATCTGCAAGACAATTATATCATTTAGTCGGCCTCCAAACAGTTAAAATATAAACATACTACATATACATAACCATTTACAGCATAATGAAAGATATTATCCCATAATCAGACAACAGCTAACAGAGTTAAAAATGAGCCATAGAGGGGGTACAAGGGTAGTCCAGTGGTAAAATTCTTGCCTACCATGCCGGAGTCCCAGGTTTGATTCCTGATCTATGCACTTCCCTGCACACATTCAAAAAACGTTTAACAAATTGTGCTGCAATAATGAAATAGTCACACAGAAAAAGAATGAAATGTGACCCCTACCATAAAGCAAACAAACAAAAAAATAGAGCTGGGAGAGAAGGAAATCTGGATAAAACTATGATATTAAGATAGGCAGAAAACTGAGAGCCTACGTGAGTCTAAAATCAGTATGTTGTCTTCTTCTGTGCACAGAATGTAGAAGTAATAAAAGGATATAGAGAATCATAGAAATAAAATATTAACAAAATAAAAAATGAAATAAAATAAATGAAAACTAAAATTTTTATTTCAAGAGGAACTTGAAATTGTTGATTTGGAATGAAAACAAACAAATGCTTCTTCTTTGGGAGCAATGAAAGAGAAAACCTTGTCTTTCAAGACACACAAAAAATCCTACATTTTAAAAAAAACCCAGCTCTACTGAGTTATAAATTACATACCATAAAGTTTATCCATTTAAAACATATAATTCAAGTTACACAATTCAAGTACAACTCACAGGGTTGAAAACATCTCAAAAATCTAATTAAAAAAATTTTTTTTATTGCATAATATAACATATATACAGGGCAAAGAAATAAAAAAGCAATAGCTTTCAAAGTACTCTTCAATAAGCAGTTACAGGACACATCCCAGAGTTTGTCAATGGCTACCACACCATTGTCTCAGTTTTTTTCCTTCTAGCTGCTCCAGAATATAGGAGGCTAGAAGGAATAAATTTTTTTTATCATCATAATTGACTTTTTTTCTTTTTTGTGAAAAATAAAAAATAATCAAAAATGCAATAAATTTCAAAGCACCTCACAAAAATTAGTTGTAGAGCGGATTTCAGAGTTTGGTATGGGTTACACTTCCAAAATTTTAAGTTTTTACTTCTTCCTGTTCTAAGACACAGGAGACTAAAAGAAATATCCATCTAATGATTCAGCAATTCGTTTGTTACACCCTTTCTCTGTAAACCACACCATCACGTTTGATCATTCTGTCCCACTCTTGAGAGGTATTTCAGCTATGGCTAGTCAAAATTTTTCAAGTTGGAAGGGGCTGTCAATAATAAAGGATAGGGAGATGGAATGAGCTGATGTTCTGGAGAGGCTGGACCCTCTAGGTTTCAGGACTTGTCTGGTCCAGGGACCCATCTGGAGGTTGTAGGTTTCTGGAAAGTTACCCTAGTGCATGGAACCTTTGTAGAATCTTATATACTTTCCTAGGTGTTCTTTAGGATTGACTGGAATTGTTTTGGTTGGGGTTTGGCAAGTTATGATAGGTAGCAATGTCTAACTGAAGCTTACGTATGAGTGACCTCCAGAGTAGTCTCTTGACTCTATTTGAACTCTCTCAGCCACTGATACTTTATTAGTTACACTTATTTTCCCCATTTTGGTCAGGATGGATTTGTTGATCCCATGGTGCCAGGACTGGACTCATCCCTGGGAGTCAGCACCCACACTGCCAAGGAGACTTTCACCCCTGGATGTCAAGTCTCACCTACTGGGGAGAGCAATGATTTCACTTGCAAAGTTGAGCTTGGAGTGAAGCCACATCTGAGCAGAAGGTTCTCCAGAAGCAACTCTTGCCTATAGGTAGGTTAAGCATCTCCACTACCTAGAAATAAACTCTATAAGAGTAAGCCTCAAGATCAAGGACTTGGCCTATTGATTTGGGAGTCGCTAAAGATTAACACAGTAACGGGATTCCCTGATGGTAAAGTTTAATAGTTCCATATTTTGCCTCCCATCCCTCAAGGGGTTTTGCCAATACTTTTTGATTATCTGCTTCTATTATATTCTAGGATGTATCCAAACATTACATGAAGCTATACAGGATTAAAGGTCCTCATCCTTATTCTGGGCTCCCTGTGTTTCAATTGTTCAAATGAGCTATACACAATAGGTTCATTTAGATTATGTGCTACATAAAATTTTGGTTCCAGACAAAATAAATCTTTCTTCCTTTGGTGTCTAAGAGTAGGTGTGGTTCTAAAATATAGACAATGTCTTCCTTACCACTGTGTTCTGAATTATTTTAATCTCAACCTGATTGGCTTCATTCTTATCTCTAAATACAAGGTTATTCATATACAAAACAGCCTGTCAAAATCCAGAAATAACAATTACCACTGTGGACTAAATTTGTCTGCTAAAAGAACTTATAATCTAGGCTCCTGTTTTCTTATAAGCATTTTCTAAAGGAGACTATACAATAACTGTTCTTTCATTTCTGGCTTATTTTGCCTCACCAAATGTCCCACAGGTTCATTCACATCATTGCATGCCTCATGATTTTGTTCCTTTTTGTAGCAGCACAATATTTGATCATATGTATACACCATTGTTCACCAATCTATTTCTCAGTCAGTGCATCCTTCAGCCACCTGCATTCATTAGGCATCACGTAGAATGCCCAAAGTCCACACTCCATCAACACCATCGATTTTAGATCATTTCATTGTTCCCAAGAGAAAGATAACCAATAAACATACCCTCGCCAAATAGGAAATCTAAACCTCTCCTTAACTCTTTTCCCTCCCCCCATTATGTACCTCTTTTGTTGCTGTGGTACTGCTGATGTTTTCCTGCTAAACATAACCCATAGAATGCAATAGCAGTTTTCCCTGTGTACCCTGGACTTAAACACTCTTTGTACATAAATCATACCTTTGAAGTAGTTCTTGCAAGAACTAATTTATATTTCTAACGATAATCAGAGGGACACATAGGTCTATACAAGCCCGTTCAGTCTTGTTAACCTTCAATATGGTAATATTATTTCAATATGGTAATATTAATTATAGACCAACTAAAGAATTGTCTTCACTCCTATCTATTCCCTTACATTTCAGTTCAACCTCATTAGCTAACCATTCACCCATGTCTAGCTTCTATATATCTCTAAGTCCCCTATATTCTGTCTCATAAGCCTCTAATTTTACCTTTACCATGGTCACAAAAGTTACAGTATCGATCTCCTTGTGTCTAGCTTATTTCACTCAGCATTATGTCTTCAAGGCTCAGGCATCTTGTCATGTGCTTCAGGATGTCATTTCGTCTTACTGTTGCATAATATTCCATCATATGTATATACCACATTTTGTAAACCCATTCGTCTGTTCATGGACATTTGGATTTGTTTCCATCTTTTGGCGATTGTGAATAATGCTGCTATGAACATCGGTGTGCAAATGCCCATTGGCATCACTGCTTTTAGCTCTACTGGGTATATACCAAGTAGTGCTTTTGGTGGGTCATAGGGCAACTCGATATTTAGTTTCCTAAGGAACCACCAAACTGTCTTCCATAGCAGCTGTACCATTATACATTCCCACTAGCAGCGTATGTGCCCCAATTTCTCCAAATCCTCTCCAACATTTATAGTTTCCTGTTTGTTTAATAGCAGCCATTCTTATAGGTGTGAGGTGGTAGTTCATTGTAGTCTTGATCTGCATTTCCCATATAGCTAATGAGAATGAGCATCACTTCATGTGTTTTTCAGGCATCTGTATTTGCTCTTCAGAAAAATGCCTATCATATCTATAGCCCATTTTATAATTGGGTTGTTTGTTCTCTTGTTGTTGCGTTGTATGATTTCTTTATGTATACATGATACCAAACCTTTGTCCAATATGTGATTTCCAAAAATTTTGTCCCATTGAGTTGGCTGCCTCTTCATCTTTTTGACAGAGTCTTCTGAGATACAGAGCATTTGATGTTGAGGAGTTCTCATTTATCTATTTTTTCTTTTGATGCTTGTGCTTTGGGTATAAAGTTTAGGAAGCTACCTCCTATTACCAGATCTTAAAGATGTTTCCCTACATTTTCTTCTAGAAGCTTTATGGTGCTAGTTCTTATATTTAGGTGTTTGATCCACTTTGAGATCATTTTTCTATAGGGTGTAAGGTAAGGGTCCTCTTTCATTCTGTTTGGCTATTGATATCCAGTTCTCCCATGCCCGTTCATTGAAAAGACTATTCTGTCCCAGTTGTGGTCTTGTCAAAAATCAGTTGACCATAGATTTGGTAGCCTATTTCTGCTCTCAATTCAATTCCATTGGTCAATACTTCCATCTTTGTGCCAGTATCATTCTGTTCTGAACACTGTGGCTTTATAATAAGTGTTAAAGTCAGGAAGTGTTAATCCTCCTGCTTTGTTCTTCTTTTTAGGATGCTTTTACCTATTCATTGTCTCTATCCCTTCCAGATGAATTTGGTAACTAGTTTTTCCAAATCTTCAAAGTAGGTTGTTGGAATCTTGCTTCTTACTGCGTTGAATCTTTTAGATCAGTTGGGGTAGAATTGGTATCTTACCTATATTTAACCTTTCTATTCATGAGCAGGGAATGTTTTTCCACCTACTTAGGTCTTCGATTTCTTTTAGCAATGGTATATAGTTTTCTATATACAAGTCCCTTACATCCCTAGTTAAGTTTATTCCTAAGTACTTGATTCTTTTAGTTGCCATTTTGAATAGAATTTTTTCCTTAACTGACTCCTCAGTTAGGTCACTGCTTGTGTATAGAAACATTACTGATTTTTGCACAATAATTTAACATCCCGCCACCCTGCTGAATTTTTTAGCACAAATAATTTTGCTGTACCTTTCTTAGGATTTTCCAATTATACTATCACATCATTTACAAATAATGATAGTTTTACTTCTTCCTTTCCAATTTGGTTGCCTTTTATTTCTTTGTTCTGTCTAATTTCTCTAGTTAGAACGTCTAGCACAATGTTGAATAGTGGTGATGGTGGGCATCTTTGTCTCGTTCTTGATCTTAGGAGGAAAGATTTCCGTCTCTCTCCATTAGGTACGATTCTGACTATCGGTTTTTCATATGTGCCCTTTATCATATTGAGGACGTTACCTTTGATTCCTATCTTTTGAAGTGTATTTATCAGAAAAGGATGTTGAATGTTGTCAAATGCTTTTTCAGCATCAATTGAGCTGATCATGTGATTTTTCCCTTTCAGTTTGTTAATGTGCTGTATTACATTAATTGATTTTCTTGTGTTGAACCTTCCTTTCATTCCTGGCATAAACCCCACTTAGTTGTGGTGTATAATTCTTTTAATGTGTTGTTGGATTCAATTTGCAAGTATTTTTGTTGAAAATTTTTGCATCAAGTTTCATTAGGGAGATTGGCCTGTAGTTTTCCTTTCTTACAGCATCTTTACCCAGTCTGGGTATTAAAATATTAGCTTCATGAAATGAGTTAGGTAATGTTCTTTTTTCTTCAATTTTTTGGAAAAGTTTGAGCAGGATTGGTATTAGCTCTTTTTGAAATGTTTGATAAAATTCCCCTGTGAAGCCATCTAGCCCTGGGCTTTTCTTTGTAGGAAGATTTTTGATGACTGATTGAATCTCTTTACTTGTGATTGGTTTGTTGAGGTCTTCTGTTTCTTCCTGAGTCAGTGTAGCTTGTTTGTGTGTTTTCAGGAATTTGTCCATTTCATCTAAGTTGTCTAGTTTGTTGGTATATAGTTAGTTGTTCATATATTTCATGATTTATTTCTTCAGCATCTGCGGTAATGCATCCTTCTCATTTCTGATTTTGTTTATTTACATACTCTGTTTTTTTCTTTGTCAGTCTTGCTAGTGGCCCATCAATTTTATTGATTTTCTCAAAGAACCGATTTTTGGTTTTATTGATTCTTCTGTTGTTCTTTTGTTCTCCCATTCATTTAACTCTGCTTTAATCTTTGTTATTTCTATTCTTCAATTTGCTTTGGGGTTAATTTGCTGTTCTTTCTCAAGTTCCTCCAGGTGAGCAGTTAAGTCCTCGATTTTTGCTCATTCTTGTAACTTAATAAAGGAATTTAGGGCAATAAATTTCCCTCTCAGCACAGCCTTTGGAGCATCCCATAAGTTCTGATACATTGTATTCTCATTTTCATTCATCTCCAGATAGCTACTGATTTCTCTAGCAATTTCTTCTTTGACCCACTGGTTGTTGAAAAGTGTGTTATTAAATCTCCATATATTTGTGAAAGTTCTTGTTCTTTGGTGGTTAGTGAAATACAGCTTCATCCCATTGTGATCAGAGAATGTGCTTTGAATAATTTCAATGTTTTTAAATTTATAAAGACCTGTTTGTGTCACAGCATATGATCTCTCCTGGAGAATGTTCCATGTGCACTAGAGAAGAATGTATATTCTGGTGTTTTGGGGTGCAATGACCTACATATGTCTGTTAGGTCTAATTCATTTATTAAGTTATTTAACTTATCTATTTCCTTGTTGATCTTCTTCTGTCTGGCTATTCTATCTATAGAGGACATTGTTGTATTGAAGTCTCCTACTATTATTGATGAAACATCTATCGTTCCCTTCAGTTTTGCCAATGTCTGTCTCATGTACTTTGGGGCTCCTTAATTGGACACATAAATATTTATGAGTGTTATTTCTCCTTGATGAATTGACACTTTAATTAGCATATAGTGTCCTTCTTTGTCTCTTATGATGTCTTTACATTTAAAGTCTCTTTTGTCCGATATTAGTATAGCTACTCCAGCTTTCTTTTGGATAAAACTTGTGTGGAAAAACTTATTACATCCTTTCACTTACAATATATTTGCATCCTTGTGTCTAAGATGAGTCTCTTGTAAGCAGCATAGAGCTGGATTTTGTTTCTTAATCCATTCTGCCAATTTGTATCTTTTAATTGGTAAGTTTAGTCCATTAACATTCAAACTCATTACTGAAAATGTGTTTCTAGAAGCCACCATCTTTTATTTTTTATTTTATTTGTCAGATCTATATATTCTTTTCCCTCTTTCTCTATGTGTTCTTTAAATTACCCTTAGTGGTACTCTTCAATTCTGTGCCCTCCTCAGACCTCCGTTGCCTGTCTTTTTTTTTTCAGCTGGCAGAATTGCTTTTACTATTTTTTATAGGACCAGTGTGTTGTTGCCAAATTCCTTCAGGACTTCTTCGTCTGTGAAAACTTCAATTTCTTCCTTAGTTTTGAAGGTCAATTTGGCTGGATACAGAATTCTTTGCTGGAAGTCCTTCTCTTTTAGGATCTTGAATATATCATACCACTGCCTTCTTGCCTCCATAGCACTAATTGAGTAGTCTGAACTCAGTCTTATTTGGTTTCCCTTGCACGTAGTAGATTGTATTTCTCTCGCTGCTTTCAAGATTTTCTGCTTCTTTTCAACATTTGACAGACTGATTAGTACATGTCTCAGGGAAGGCCTACTTGGATTTATTTTGTTTGGAGTTCGTTGGGTTTCTTTGACTTGTATATTTATATCCTTTATAAGGGTTGGGAAGTTTTCACCCATTATATCCTTAACTACTCTTCCTAGCCCTGTACTCCTCTCTTCTTCTTCTGGGACACCAATGATTCTTTTATTTGTGCACTTTGTTTTGTCTATCATTTCCCTGAGATCCAATTCAAATTTTTCCATCTTTTTTGCCATTTGCTGTTTTGAGTGTTCGAAAGCACTTGTCCTGTCCCTTAGTTCACTTGTTCTTTCCTCTGTGTCTTCAAATCTGCTGTTGTGTGTCTCTAGTATGTTTTTCATTTGGTTTACAGCATCTTTAATCTCTGTGATATCTGCTATTTTTCTATTTATTCTTTCAAATGCCTCTTTATGCTCTTCTAATGTCTTCTTTTTTAAAATTTTTATTTATTAATTAAAAAATTAACAACAAAAATATTAACATAGCATTCCATTCTACACATATAATCAGTAATTCTTAATATCATCACATAGTTGCATATTCATCATTTCTTAGAACATTTGCATCGATTTAGAAAAAGAAATAAAAAGACAACAGAAAAAGAAATAAGACGATAACAGAGGAAAAAAAACGATTATACATACCATACCCCTTACCCCTCACTTTCATTTATCACTAGCATTTCAAACTAAATTTTTTTAACATTTGTTCCCCCTATTAT
>PVIY010043865.1:0-20074 GCA_004026745.1 Myrmecophaga tridactyla
GGAGATGATCTAATTACAGATTCAAACATACAGTACTGAATAGGTATTAGAAGAAACAGCTGCCTTTACAAAATGGGATTAGAATTAAAACATGTTTTTTCTAGGGTATATACATCCTTTCAAACCAGCAGAAGGTGTAGTATTTATCTACAGTGTATGTCTCAGCCCAGCCTCCTTCACTGGTTGATGAACTTGTCCCTGGGATTTGATACATAGTATATGGTAGTTTGAGTATCCCAGATTTAAAAAAAAAAAATGTTCTTAATCTTAATCTCATTCCTGTGGATGAAACCCATTGTAAATAGACCCTTTGAAAATGTTAATTTTAGTTAAGGTGTGGCCAACTAAATCACTATGGGTCTTAATCCTATTGCTACAGGCTTCATAAAGAGAAAGCCACAGGGAGAACAAGGAAGTGGAAAACCAGGGATAGCAGGAAAAAGAAAGGAGAGGACATCAACACATAAAGGGGAAGCCAAGGAACCAGAGGCCTCTGAAATTGTGAGACAAAAAGTTCATGTTGTTAAGCCAACTCATTTTGTGGCATTTATTTTAGCACCTTGGAAAATGAAAACTTGATTTAATTCCTGTTTTGCAATTGTTTTTCTTTCTCTTGTGTACATCTAAATGTTAATTTCTAGAATATTGTTTAGGGACTGCATGTCTCTAGCCATATGGTCCCAATATTGCTTCTTACAGAAGAACATTGTAATTGTCCTATTAGAAATAATGACTAAAATTTGGTAGCCCATTTTGCATTCGAGGGTTTCACATTTCTAATATGATGTTGATAAAATTTGTTGAAATATTAAATAAAGTGTGCTTATAGAAGAAATTTATCAAGCAAATATCAATTTGACCGGTTGCCTTTATACATAAGCTAAGTAAACAAATAATGCATAAAAATGATTTCTAGGTCTCAGATTTTTTGATATGGTAATTCTGCTTAAGAATAATTAATAGATTTCACTAGCTATAAAACAATTGCTGTTAAATTGATTGTGGTGATGAATGCACAACTATATGATGATACTGTGAGCCAGTGATTGTAAACTTTGAAAGGATTATATGGTGTGTGAATATATCTCACTAAAATTTCATTGAAAGATTAAAAAATAAAAACAGTTGCTTTCTTGTAAACCTTATTTTCAAGTTTCATGAGAGAACTATCTACTTAACTATGCTATTGGTACTAACTTGATAAATTCTGTGCTTAACATAATTTTAGAAAGAGCAAATCTTTTGTATCAGCTTATAATTTCAATGTCAAATTAACCAACCAGTTTGCCAACTCTCTACATTATTGTATTCAGATTCCCCACACTTCTCCAAATATGCTTGAAGTTTTCTAAACTATAGTACATGTGGTGAAAGTAAGCTATGCTGTTTTCCAGAAAATATATAAAAGGTCAAATAGAACAGAACTCCTGCCCTGCCACAGAAAGCAGATTTTAAGGAATGCTGTAAGGGTATCACAAATATGAAGATCTAAAATAAAATATTTGTAAAGAAAGGTCATGCTTTTGTTATGTAATCTCCATTAGCTTACACAGTTATACATAAGGAATAACAATTAGCAGTTGGACTGACTTACTGCAGATTGTGAATCACACACAGTAATTTCCAAACCAATGAAGGGGTAAGACTATGAAACCATATGTTATATAGTTCCATTCTTTTGGGTTGCTATTACTGTTTTTGACACAGATACAAGAAATAAAATGATTACTGGAATGCATACCGGACTAATTCCCACAAAGCTTTTGAAAATGAAAGTTTGAATCTTTGAGTGGAAACAGATTGCTAAAAAGAATCTGCTTTATTTTGTTGAAATCTAAGGTGATTCCATCAAAAATGAAGTATATTTTATGCAGGTAATCACGTTTTTGTAGTTTTCAAAAAAGATTCTTAGAGGTAAAAGATATTTCCATAGAAGTTAGAATGCAGTACCTACTGTTCAATGTGAAAAAGAGTGACATAGCCCTACAAAGAGGAGTCGGTCCTTGGGATTGCACTGTTTAAGTATATTCCACTTGAGTACACACCGAACTCTTTCATCTTCTCATTATGAAGGGGAAAAATTTTTTTAGTTGTTTTGGCTTTCTATGTCTGTGTAATAAACTACCCCAAAATATAGTGGCTTAAAATAATAATTATTTTATTTACTCACTATTCTTTGGATCAGGAATTCAGACATGGCATGGCATGGAAATTTTGTCTGTGCCCCATGTGATATCTGCTAGGATTAGAAAGCCCAAAATGACTTTCTCCAGTTATATATCTTAATCTCCATTAAGAAAATTTGAAAAGCTAGGGCTTGGGCTTTTGGGAAGATGGAAGATTAGGATAGGCTGAGTTCACCCCTGCTCTAAGGAACAGCTAGAGAAGTGGCAGAAAAATGACCAGGACAGCAATTCCAGGCTGCAAATAACTTGAGAGGGTTTTCTGTCTACACAGGAAGGTCCTGGTTGAAAAACCTGAGAAATTGAGACAGAGAACAGGAGATCATCCAGCGAGTGCAAAGAGCCAAATGTGCTCTTTGCAAACAGAGGCCCAGAGCCATCAAGAGTGCACAGACAGAAAGGTAGGGACTAGGAAGTAAGCCAAGATGCATTCCTTGAATGTACCATACCCATGTGCACCATGCCCCCCCAGACTCGCACACCCCCTGCACTCCCCTACACAAGCCCTGCACCCCTGCCCCACATGGCCCATACTCCCCATGCCCCACAGATGCAAGCCCCAACCCCAAGCACCCCAAGCACCACCATCCCACACCCCTGTCCTGTATGCACACACACGTGCATTCTGCCTGTCCCTACATTCACCCACCTGCACCGCATCCCTCAAACCCTGTACCCCGCCACCCCAAACCAGACCCTGTCCCCTTTCCCTGATCATGCCCACACCCTCACCTAGACCACACGCCAGATGCACACCCAAGTCCCACCCGCCCCAGACCCAAGTACCTGTGCCCCGCCCCTGGACCCATGTCCACTGCCATCCCCATCCCATGTACACATGCCCTACTCCCCCGCACAGGCACTCATGTGTGCATCCATGCCACATCCTCTACCTGCCCCTAGGACAAATGCATTCCCCCTGCTCCCCCTACTCTATAAGACTAATGGAAGAGAGGTTTAATTTGTCCAGAACCTAAATTTTCTGTAGCACATAATCTAACACAATCTGTATGGACAGATCATTTAAACAACCCAAACACAAGAGGCCACAATGGGAATCAGGGCTTGTAATGCTGTATATATTAATGTAATGCCTGGATACATCCAGAGAATGTTGAGCAGATAATTAAAAAGTATATTGGCAAAGTCCCCTGAAGGGAAAAATACAGAACCAGTAAACTTAATCACCAGGGAAACCCTGATACTGTCGCAAACATTAGTACTCCTAGGTCATTAAGCCAAGCCCTTGATTTGAAATTTGCTCTTGTGAAGCTTATGTAGTGGAGAGGCTTAGCCTACCTATGGTTATGCCTAAAAGTCACTTCCAGAGGAACCTCTTTAGTTGCTCAGATGTGGCCTCTCTCTTTCTAAGTCCAACTCTGCAAGTGGAATCATTACCCTCCCAGCTATGTGGGATATGACACCCAAGGGGGAAAGTCTCCCTGGCAATGGGAGATACGACTCTCAGGGATGAGCCTAGCCCTGGCACTTGTGTGATTAGCAATGCCTTCCTGACCAAAAGGAAGGAAAGACTTGTAACAAACAAGGTATCAGTGGCTGAGAGAGTTCAAATAGATTCAAAAGGCTACCCTGAGGGCTACTGCTACGTAAGCTTCAGCTAGACATTGCTTTTTACCATGGTTTATCAAACCCTAATCCAAACCATTCTTGCGAACCCTAAAGTACACCTAGGGCCTTATCTGAGATTCTACAAAGGTTACATACACTATGATTACTTTCCAGAAACCTACCACCTCCAAATGGGTCCCTAGGCCAGATAAGTCCTGAGACCCAGAGGGGCCAGCCTCTCCAGAACATCAACTAGTTCCATCCCCCTATTCCATATTATTGAAGGCCCTTTCCAACATGAAAAAGCTAGAATGGGAATAGCCCAAATACCTCTAAAGATTGAGAGAATGATCTAAGAAGAAGGAGGAGTTATAACAGAGAAGATAGGATTTAACAAATGAGTATGACTGCTGAATCATTATACTGATATTTCTTTTAGTGTTCAGTGTCTTGGAGCAGCCAGAAAAAAAAACTTAAAATTGTGGAACTGTGATCCATACAAAGCTTTGAAATCTGTTCTCCACCTAATTGTTATCCACCTAACTGGTTGAAAAACCTGAGAAATTGATACACAGAGAACAGGAGACCGTCCAGCTAGTGCAAAGAACCAAATGTCAAATTTAATTGCTTTTTTGTTCGTACGTTATTTTTCACAATTAAAAAAAAAAGAAAAGTTGGGGCTGGCCTGTACTGCACAATGAGAGTCATATGTCTAAGGTCTTGTGTTGAGGGTCTCTGTCCTGCCTGCCAGCTGGGCTCCTTGGTTCTCCTCTATGTAGTTTGAAGGCTTTCCTTTTCCACATGACTTCTCTGTGATCCCTGCTATCTCTCTACCAACTATGGTTGAACATGCCTTGAAGCTTAGGGTAAGTACAAAAGCATATGTAGGCATAGAACTGGCAGAGGGTCACTTCCACTGCATTCTATTGGCTAAAGCAATAGAAAAGTTATAGAGACCAGCTTGAAAAGGGTGGGACCATGCATGGGTATGAGTATTCATGAGCCTGCCCTTAGTAAATCATTTCTATAAGAAACCCTCTCAGACTGTACTTTTAAAATACACAGCCAACAAGGCAAATCTTAAGTTGACTCCAAGTTTTATATATTGTTAGTTGTGCAATCTGTTTGATATCCCTATGCTGTTCCCTCTTCCCCGATTTAGGAGAGTAATTTTCTCAGAGAGATTTTGTGAAGATTAAAGAAATTAATTCAAGTACTTTTGCAGCACAATGGCATCATTAGCACAATGTCAGACAAAATAACAATTCAAAAGTTTTACCTAATATTATCACTCCTTTTTTATTCTTCCTCATATGCCTTGGGTCATACAATGTTTCGGGGTTACACATTGTCTAGTACTTTCACGTAGACTTGCTTCCACAAAGAAATGTGCTGAAATTGATTCTCTATCTACTACTAACCAAGCACTCATCAACAAATGGAAATTAGCCGAACATATTCTTAATAAATATAATAACATTTGATTCTCATTATTTACAGTGGTTATGCTCTAAACAGTTGCCACAAACACTGATTAGGGAATACTGAACCATTGCTCCTGGGGAAATGCTGGATTACGTTCCTGTGGGCCTCTAACCTCATTTTCATCAACTAATCAGTATGTAACCTTGTTTCATGTGTTTTTCTGTTTAAAGACACCTCATTTACTATATATTGCTTATTAATTAACATTGAACTCAAGGCTAACGGCACTATATATCATGTGTGAATGAAGTTTATTTAATAGATATATTTTCTCTGTGAGGCATCTTACACTTTGGAACACTTAACAGCACTTGAGCATTATGCTTGGGGCCCATTTTAAACAGCAAAATCCTCAACAAAAAACACAGACAAAAAATGTGAAAAATGTGGCACTAAATATACCAAGAGAAGGATGCTTGTTTATGATGTAAGAGCTGAAGTCAGAAAGCAGAACATGACTCGCTTGACATCAGCTGAGAATGTGCATGTCATGGGACTCAATTATTTTGCTGCTCTGCGCATGCCCATGAGTGACATGACACTATGTGTATACTCATTCTGGGGTTGCAAATATATCTTATTGAGTAGCATTCAGAAATACTGAATCAGCCAATAAGGAAGCTCAGCTATATATTATCATTAATACATACATCTCTCTCCTTCATTAGGCTGCAAATTTCCTGGGGTGGGGGAAGAACTCCGTCTCAATGATCTTTTCAGCTCCCGTGTGTTTATTGAATTAAAAGGCTTAACCTCTACCATATTTTGTTTTTGTATTTTAATTTATGTATCTAAGTATCTATCTCTATATGATTGGAAACTTTATAGATTAGCTTGATGATGGTATCATATGATTACATTTTATATTATCGTATATTAGTTTACCATAATTTCGCTGTTTGACTTTGTTCTAGTTTGCTAGCTGCCAGAATGCAATATACCAGAAATGGAATGGCTTTTAAAAGGGGTAATTTAATGAGTTGCTAGTTTACTAAGGCCTAGAAAATGTCCCAATTACAACAAGTCTAGAAATGTCCAATCAAAGGCATCCAGGGAAAGATACCTTGGTTCAAGAAGGCCGATGAAGTTCAGGGTTTCTCTCTCAAGTGAGAAGCACATGGCAACACAGTCAGGGCTTCTCTCCCAGCTGGAAGGGCACATGGCGAATACAGCGTCATCTGCTAGCTTTCTCTCCTGGCTTCCGGTTTTACGAAGCTCCCCGGGAGGTGTCTTCCTTCTTCATCTCCAAAGGTCTCTGGCTGGTGGACTCTCTGCTTCATGGTGCTGCAGCGTTCTCTGCTCTCTCTGAGTCTCTCTCTCCAAAATGTTTCCTCTTTTATAGGACTTCAGAAACTAATCAAGACACACTCAAATGGGTGGAGACATGTCGTCACCTAATCCAGCTTAACAACCACTCTTGACTAAATCACATCAACCAGGGAGATGATCTCATTACAATTTCAAATATACAGTATTGAATAGGGATTATTCTACCTTTATGAAATGGGATTATATTAAAACATGGCTTTTCTTAGGGGGCATACTTCCTTTCAAACCAGTGCAGACTTTGACTCAAACTATCTGTCTAATATCTCCAGCAAAGAAGACTCATAGATCTAAATCTCAACTGACTCATCATTCTTGAAAAATTTGACAGCAATGATTTGTTCCATATGAAGCTTTATTACTTGTTAGGTAATTTTGGGGCATAAATGTTTTTTCAGACAAATCTGGAATAAACTGAAATATTACAGACAGTAATATTTCTAACTAACTAATGGAGCACACAACATAACTCTTCAGCTCATACCTAACACAAGACATAATTTGGACAAAATTTTATATTAATTGCTTCAGCTTCTACTACAAAATTCCAGTTTAGTCCAAATATTTTTAAAATAAATAGGTAATTCTTGCACTTATTGCATGCTGAGCGAATCATAAAGCACTAAAACTGCATACTGTAAATATAATAGTTTACATAGAATTTTTCCCAGTGTTTAGACCAATTCTTGCAATTGTTGTTAGGTTTTTTTGGAAGGTGTAGTAGATAAAAATCATCACTTCAGTGCAGCAAATGGTCTTATTGGGGCAAAGCTAACATAAATTTTTAAAATTACATTAAATATGCCTCATCTCATTTACTTCTAAAGAAGTAGCACATAAATAGGAATAAATTACTCAATAATTAATATTTATTGTTAAATATTATGCACAATACTAGATATAATATATGGTGTTTATGTATGATTTATTTGATGAATAAATACACATCAATTCAATTGGACAAGATTTTATGTATTGCAAATTATATGTATATAATTTTTAATTTTAAGATAATTGTATATTCAAAATAAGAGAAAGTGACTTGTTAGAAAGCAGTGGGATTCCTACAAAGATAGAAGTAAAAGACAAACTCAATAAAAAATGGACAAAGCAATATGAACAGGCTATTTAGAGTAAAGTAAAAGTGTAATGAACAGGAAGGTGTTTTGGCCGCTAGGGAAATGAAAATTATAATAAATTAACATAATATTTTCATGTTAAATTTTCAAGAAATAAAATAAAACGTATAGGTAATCATTATGGTTAGAGGATTTTTAGGAAAATAAGCATTTTTATACATTTCTGATAGGAGCGTGAAAATGTTTTATTATCTGAGACAGCAATCTGACAGTTTCTATTAAAATTAAAATTGCTAAATTCACTCCTGGCTGATAACAGTAATTGGTACTGGACAAGACCGCTGCCCTAAACAATTATAAAATAGGCAATGTATAGTAAGAAACTACTTAGAGTCATTGCAAAACAACCGAATATTGTAATCTCTGAGAGAAGGGAAACATAAGCTAAACACACGTGATTTCTGTCTGGAAGCAGTTTCTAGACCATGATATGGGGAGGTAGAGTCCATGTAGAACACAGAGGTCACAGTTAGGCAGAGATTGTGTTTGAGAGCTGCTGAGCACTGGAAGTTTTGAGGTGAGAAAAGAAAGATTTGTGCAGAGAAAACTCCCAGCAATCTGCTCATTAAGTCCTTGGTTAAATACTGAAACAGATACAATGATGTCAGAAATGTTGGAATTATCAGACTAAGACTTTCAAGCAACTATAAACACATGTTTAAAGATATAAGTGAGAAATGGGCATAATAAATGAAAAGATGAGGAATATCAGAAAAGAAATGGAAATTCTGGAACGGTAAACATAGCCATGTCTGAAATGAAAAATCACAAGTAGGTTTGAAAACAAATTTAACACTGTCCCCACAAAAGGTGAGCTTGAAGATAATGCAATATAACTTTTCAAAGTGAAGCTTGGTGAGGAAATTTTTAAGAGAAGATTTTAAAGTAATACAATCTCATTGGCCTGGGGCAATATCAGGCAGTCTAAATTTTTATGAAGTCCCAGAAGAAGACATGAGCTAAAGTAAGTATCTATTAGTTCAGCGAGAAAGCCTAACTGAAAGTTGATTGTAATGTGTTTTAAAAAATAATGGTATAAAGTGTCTGCTAGCTGTTGGAACATAATTTGTGAAACTAGGTTCTACTTTTATATATTCCAACTGTTCTAATGTTAAAAAAAATAATTGAAGTTCCAAAATCTGCTGTCTGCTTATTTGTACCTTTAGACATTTGCTCCCTGCCTTCTCAGAGAACCTTACCTGTGCTATTAGACACAGTTTGAAATATTGAATAAAGTGATATTTGAAAAATCAATATGTTTTCATCAATTGTGTTATTGAGATTAAATTTGCTAAAAATATGATCATAGTAGTCTACAAAGATCATTAATTGACATTTTTTAGATGAAAAAATTGCTGAAATTCAGTAACACAGGATTCCTGGAAAGGTAATATGAAGTTGCAAAGTGAGCTGGAGAAAGCCATGGACCCACTGGAGACATGCAGCTCTAAATTTTAGATCCAGAATACCTGGACCATTTACTTGCATATGTACTTGGTTATTTATTAACTTGATCTGAATGAGAAAAGAACAGGAGATGATAATAAACAAAATTAAGGTAATTTTTAGGCGAATGATCCTACCCTAAAGTTTCTATTGTTTTTAAATAATTCTAAACCCACTCAAGTAATACCTTCATATATATAATAATATATTTAAATAGGATTTCCCTTTTTAAAATGTTTCTTCAGGTCATTAAATCATTAGAAATCCTTAACTGAATCTATTCACCTTTTAGAAAACATATCTTCAGAATTTTATGGAATTATTATACTATGGCATATGGCATTTCTTTCCATTCTGCAAAAATTCCAAAACATTGCCAACAGCAGAGTTTTTACAAGAAAGAAAAACTTGGCCCAGTTTTAAGCACTTCAAAACCATATATTCAACTGAATGAATTATGAATCAACTGTCAGTTTCACTCTCTCAATCGCTGCTTTTAGCTTGTCTGGGAGTGCACTAACCATGCTGTTTATTTTCATATGAAAAGCGAGCTAAATATTCAAGCTACTATCATTTCCCAGAAAAAGGATATGAATATAAAATGGTGAAAAACGAATAAGAGTCTAAATGCAGAAAACCTTAGGACAGAAAGATTTGCACTCCACAAATAAAGATGGCAAATGTGGTAGAATATGCATATATGGAACAACAGTTCTTTCAAAGTTTGAACAGGTCCCTCTCCTCACTGCCATGAATAGTTCCATTCATTTCAGGGTTACTTGTTTGTATGTGTGCATGTGTGTGTGGGTTCTGGAAAGCTAGTCTGTGCTACCCAAGTCCAGCTGCATGTAGCAAATATTTGGAGTTGTCTAAATTTGTATGATTCCATTCAGTATTTTGTAATGAAATAATTCAGCCCAATGTGTGAAAATAGGCAGAGAGAGAGGAAAAATAGAGAGCAAATAAACTGTGATAGGAATCCAGTTCAAAGTAAAATATAAAGTTATAAAAAATAACAAACAAGAGACACATTAAACATTTTTATTCTCATTTTAATAAAAAATATAAAGTATTGCACGTCAACATTGAAGACAAGAAAGGCTGGGTTGGGAAGTGAGCAGCTCAACAGTATATTTCTCAGCTCAAGTATACTATCATACTATCACAAGAATAAAGATCATATTTAAACAAACTAATTTTATTTCCTCTTTACATTGTGATACATTAGCCATCAGTACTAAGCATTAAAATTACATTGTAATTTTCTGATATATAAAAAGAGCAATCATTCTTTGGGAAATATACAAAAATTTTATTAGAAAATTAACATTGAAAATAAATGGTGATAGTTCCAAATATTTGGTTCGTATAACTTGTTATATATATATATACAATATTTTAACCAGATTCTTTAAGAGAGATTTTATCCTGCGCAGTGTTCCAACTTATCTAACGGAGGCTCTGTCCCATGTTTAACTTGGAACATAGTGTGGAGAAAGCAGGTGGCAAAGCTGAATGGTGAAGGCAAATTGGCAAGTACATATGGCAGTAGATTAAAATTTGGCAGTTTGATATTACTCTTAAAATTTATACGTTAATCTTGTCTGTGTAGGTGTGTTACAAATATGGGTACATGATTTTATGAGGAATCAAGAGTAAAATTGGGCCAGAATTCATTCTAAGGAAGAGAAACTAGGCTCAGAGGGTAAGCTTTCAAGTTTCTTTTGATTGGGACTCCCAGAAAGGATATGTCTTATATTATGATATAGTATACATATGTTTGTGTGTGTGTTGACATTGACATAGTTGTCATTACAATTATGAGCATCAGATTTTGCAGAATGGACAGAATGGATGAAAGCTGTTCAGAGGAATATCTTAGAAGATAATAGTGGAGGGTCCTTTACAAAATGTTGCATCAATAATAGTCTAAAAATGTTATTTGCATGAAAAACCAGAGACATCAGTAACTCTTGGTTGAAAAGTGATACATGAGAGTAGAACTGTGAATGTAGTTCTTAGAAATGTCTTTACTGATTAATTTTAATTTTATTATTTTTTTGTATGTGCAGAAGAGAAGTATGGTATAAAAGTCTACATGTGAAGTTCTTGAGCCTCTTTGAACAAGTAAACAATAAGAATTCTATGTGATAAAGTTTCATGTCATTGTTTAATTAGCAGTCATTTTTTGTTTATTTTAGTTGACATGGATTGGAGCTTTTTTGAGGCATCTCCATTTATTCAGAGCTATCTGTACTACAATATTGATATTATCATCTTTGATGAAGAGCTCTAACAAGAATAGTGCATTAGTTTGCTAAAGCTGCCAGAATGCAATATGCCAGAAATGGAATGGCTTTTATAAATGGAATGCATTACATTGTAAGTTTACAGTTCTAAGGCTAGAACAATGTCCAAATTTAGACATTTAGGAAAAGATACTCTTATAGTTTGCTAGCTGCTGGAATGCAATATACCAGAAACGGAATGGCTTTTAAAAAGGGGAATTTAATGAGTTGCCAGTTTACAGTTCTAAGGCTGAGAAAATGTCCAATTAAAACAAGTCTATAGAAATGACCAATCAAAGGCATCCAGGGAAAGATACCTTGGTTCAAGAAGGCCGATGAAGTTCAGGGTTTCTCTCTCAAGTGAGAAGGCACATGGCAACACAATCAGGGCTTCTCTCTCAGCTGGAAAGGCACACCGAATACGGTGTCATCTGCTAGCTTTCACTCCTGGCTTCCGGTTTCATGAAGCTCCCCGGGAGGCGTTTTCCTTCTTCATCTCCAAAGGTCGCTGGCTGGTGGACTCTCTGCTTCGTAGTGTTGCTCTCTCTCTGCTCTCTCTGAATCTCTCTCTCCAAAATGTTTCCTCTTTTATAGGACCTCAGAAACTAATCAAGATCCACTCAAATGGGTGGAGACATGTCGTCACTTAATCCAATTTAACAACCACTCTTGACTAAATCACATCAACCAAGGAGATGATCCAATCACAGTTTCAAACATACAGTATTGAATAGAAATTATTCTACCTTTATGAAATGGGATTTATATTAAAACATGGCTTTTCTTAGGGGGCACACTTCCTTTCAAACCAGCACAGATACCTTGACTCAAGAAATGCCAATGCCTGTCACAGGGGAAGGCACATGGCAGGCATCTGTTGGTCCTTACTCCCAGTTTAGTTGCTTCCAGCTTTTGCTGCCAGTGGTTTCTTGTCTAATCATCTGTGGGTGTTCACTAGCAGCTCCTCCGGGACACAACTCTGGGTTCTGGTTTGCTTAACATCTCACGGGAAGGCACATGGCAACATCTCTTGGGCTCTGTCTATGTCTAGGCACCTGCTCTCTCTGTCAACACTCCAAGCATCTCCAAACATCCATGTCCCTCCCAGCTCTGAAGTTACTATTCTGCAAGTGTCTGCATCTGAGCTTTCTCCAAAATGTTTTCCCTTTTAAAGGACTCTAGAAAGCTAACTATTCAAGACCCACCTTGAATGGGTGGAGTCAAATCTCCATCTAATAAAAAGGCCACATCCACAGTTGAGTGTGTCACATCTCCAAGGAAGTAATTTAATCAAAAGGTCACACTCACAACTGGGTGTGTCAATCTCCATACAAACAATCCAAAATTTCCCATCCTAAACTATGTGTATGGCCCCCCAGATTGGATCAGAATTAAAGCATGGCTTTCCTGGGTACATAATAGTTTCAAACTGGAACAATACATTAGTGTATTGGGCATATATGATTTGCCAGTCTCTGTGTTCAGCAAATTTAATTCATTGTTTCACTTAATCCTCAAAACTTATTTATTTAAGTATTATTTTTATCCTCAATTTTCAGATGAGAAAACTGAAAGATTAGAGAGGTTAAACAACTTGAACTAAAAGGTCAGTTATCTGATCAGTAGAGAATGTGGGAGTTGGACTCAGATTGATTAATTCCAGAGCCAATGCCCTCTACATTTATACTAACTCCTGGATATATACAGAAGGTTTTCATTACTTTTTCTTAACATATTTTTATTGAGAAATCTTCACACACAACAGTCCATACAATCAATGGCTCACAATGTCATCACATAGCTGTGTATTCATTGCCATCATTTACAGAACATTTGCATCACTCCAGAAAAAGAAATAAAAGGAAAAAAGAAAAAATTCATACATTCCATACCCCTGACCTCTCCCTCTCATTCACTAGTGTTTCAATCTACCCAATATATTTTTTTACCTCTTATCCCTCCATCATTATTTATTTATTTATTTATTTGTTTGTTTGTTTGTTTGTTTGTTTATTTATTTATTTATTTATTTATTTATTTATTTTACTTTTTTCCTTATCTGCCCATGGCCTGGATAAAAGGAGCGTTAGCCATAAGGTTTCACAATCACATAGTTACATCATAAAAGCTATATAGTTATACAATCATCTTTAAGAATCAAGGCTACTGGAGCACAATCCAACAATTTCAGGTACTTCCTTCTAGTCACTCCAATGCACCATAAACTAAAAAGGGATATCTATATAATGCATAGAATAGCCTCCAGGATAAACCCTCAATTCTGTTGAAAATCTCTCAGTCACTAAAAATTTATTTTGCCTCATTTCTCTCTGCCCACTTTTGGTCAAGAAGGCTTTCTCAATCCTATGATGTGGGTTCCTGGCTCATGTCATGAGCCCTGTCCCAGGTTGCCAGGGAGATTTACACCCCTGGGAGCCATGTCCCACGTAGGGGGGAGGACAGTGAATTTAACTGTTGAGATGGCTTAGGGAGAGAGAGACCACATCTGAACAATAGGAGAGTTTTTCTGAGGGTGACTCTTGGGCATAATTATAAGTAGGATTAGCTTCTCCTTTGTAGGAATAAGTTTCATAGGGGCAAACCCCAGGACTGAGGATTCAGCCTATTGAATTAGTTGCCCCTACTGCTTGTGAGAATATCAAGAATTTCCCAAATGGGGAAGCTTAATATTTCCTCCTTCCTTTCCAATCCTCCAAGGGACTTTGCAAAAACTTTTTATTCTTTGCAAAGATTACTCTGGGATATATATGGGCATCCAACTAACCTGTAAAGCCAACACAGTCTCATGCCCTATTCAAGATTCCATGTAATTATGGTGTTCAAATAAACTGACCATACAAGTTAAATTAGGTAATATGCTATCCAAAATATAAATTTGGCACCAAATAAACATCTCTCCCTTTGGTCTCACACAGAAGTTGAAGTTTTAAAATATGGACCATATCACCCTTTACCCTATATTATGTTTTACCTTAGTCCTATACAGATCAGTTTCATTCATATCTCTAATTGAAGTCTGATACCTTTTCAACTTTTTAAATAGTTACTGTATGGGGTAATGCTGACTTTCATAGATTCAGTGCTCTAACTCTGAGTCTCAGATGTAATGTAAATACCCAAAGTTTCAGGGAATGGCCAGGATATACACAAATAGCTCAGTATCTCAGAATTTAGAAATAACAGTTACAATTCCTGAATTTATATGACTGCTATAAGAGCTTACAATCTAGGACTTTTTACAATAGGCCCCAATCTGATAACCCATGCTCCCGACTTCAATTCTCTGAATATATGTATTATAATGATCCATAAGAGTGAGGCATGATAATATTTGTCTTTTTGTTTATAACATTTCATTTAACACACTGTCTATTTTAGTTTGTTAAAGCTGCATTCTGATTTTAAATGGCTTCTAAAAATGGAATTTGTTAAGTTGCCAGTTAAAGTTAACAGTTCTAAGGTCATAGAAAAGTCCAAACTGAGACATACAGAGAAAGATACCTTAACTCCAAAGAAGGAGCTGATAAAATTTAAGGTTTCTCTCTCAGCTGGGAAGGTACATAGTGACCCACAATTGGGTGCCTCACATCTCCATTGTGACAATAAGAAAAGATCCCACCCAGCAATATTGAGTGAGGATTGAAGAGCATGGCTCTTTTTGTATAATTTCAATCTTTTAAAATTCATTGAGACTTACTTTGTGACCCAGAATATGGTCTATCCTTGAGCATGATCCATGAGCACTTGAGAAAAATGTGTATCCTGTCGTTATGGGGTGTAATATTCTATGAATGTCTGTTAAGTCTAGTTCATTTATTTTATTATTCAAAATCTGTTTCCTTATTGATCCTCTGTTTAGATGTTCTATCTATTGTTGAGAGTGGGGAATTGAAGTCTTTAACCATTATGGTAGAAGTGTCTACTCCCTTCAGTGTTGTCAATGCTTGTCTCATGTATTTTGGAGCACTTTGGCTTGGTGCATAAATATTTATAATTGTTATGTCTTCTTGTTAAACTGTTTCTTCTATTAATACATAGTGTCTTTCTTTGTCTCTTAATTGTTTTACATTTGAAGTTCAATTTGTTCAATATTAATATAGCTACCCTTGCTCTTTTCTGGTTGTTGTTTTCATGAATTATCTTTTTCCAACCTTTCGCTTTCAACCTATTTTTATCTCTGGGTCTAAAATGAGTCTCCTGTAGAAAGCATATAGATGGGTCCTCTCTTTTAATCAATTCTGCCAGTCTATGTCTTTTGACTGAAAAATTCAATCCATTAACATTTTATGTTATTGCAGTAAATGTAGTACTTTCTTCTATCATTCTTTTGGATTTTATATATCTATTTTTTTTCTCTTTTTACCTTTATGGACCGTTTTCATTTCTACATTCTTCTCCAGATGTCTCTCTTCTGTCTTCTCCTATCTGCCTTAGTGTTCCTTTTAGTATTTCTTGTAAAGCTGGTCTCTTAGTCACAAATTTTCTCAGTGACTATCTGGAAATATTTTAATCTCCCCCTCATCTTTGAAGGACAGTTTTTCTGGGTATAGATTTATTGGCTGGCAGTTTTCTCTTTCAGAATCTTAAATATAATGTATCATTGCCTTCTTGCCTCCATGATTTCTGCTTGAGAAATCTACACATAGTCTTATTGAGCTTCCTTGTTTTGTGATGGATTGCTTTTCTGTTACTGCTTTCAAAATTCCCTCATTGTTTTTGACATTTGACAATATGATTAAGTGTCTTGTAGTATGTATATTTGGATCTATCTGTTTGACGTACACTTTATTTCTTGGATCTGTAATTTTATGTCTTTCATAAGAGATGGGAAATTTTCAGAGACCACTTCTTCTATTCATCTTTCTGCTCCTTTTCCCTTCTCTTCTCCTTCTGGGACACCCATAGGTGCACTTTATGTTGTCATTCAATTCCTTGAGATCCTGCTCATATTTTTCCATTATTTTTCTTATATTTTCTTGTGTGCTGGATTTCCAATGTCCTGTCCTCTAATTCACTAATCCTTTCTTCTGCCTCTTCAAATCTTTTGTTGTATGTCCCCATTGTTTTTCATCTATACTATTGTAGCTTTCATTCTCATAAGTTCTGCAATTTTTTTTAACTTTCAAGTTATTTATGCTCATCCTGTGTCTTCTTTATATCCTCCCTCACTCATTAATCTGATTTTTTAAATGAAATTTTGCATGTCTGTTTAAACTTCCTGAATTATTTGTTTCAATTCATTTGAAATGTTGGTTTGTTCCTTTGACTGGGCAATATCTTTGATTTTTCTTTAGTATGCTGACATCTAGGCATTTGATTTCCTTAATTAGTTTATTCCAAAGGTTGTTTTCACTCTTTTTCTTTCGGTTTTCTTGTTGGACAGCTTTGTTCTCTAGCTATCTTTGTTATTCATTTCAACTTATTCTAGACTCTAGCACAGATTCTGTTTAACTGATCAGAATTTTTCTGTTTCTTGCCCTGCATATATGGAGCCTTTTTTGTTTTGAGGAGGGTCTCCTCATTTATTATCAACTTCTGCCAAGATTTTCCTAGACCAGACAGGCCTACATCTCAGGAGGAGAGAGTAGCCAGTATCAAGTTTCCTTGAGGGTGAGATCTAGCAGTGTAAGAATTTCCTATGAAACCTTTAGTCTCTGTGCTTCTCCTATCCTCCCAGCTCATGGGGCTTGTCTGCCTGCAACTTCCCACAAGTGTAAAGTGATGTGGTGCCTTTAATTTCAACAGCAGTTTATCCTTGGCAGGCAGTTGAGACTGAGGCTGAGGCAGTAGGCAGGCTTTGATTTCTTCTGTTTACAGCCCCTGGGGCCTGAATTCCCTGAAGATGGGCCTCCACTTGAGCTGGTCCCTGCCCCCTTTTCTATGGGAAGATACACACTTTAGGGAATTTCCTCTTCAGCATCTTGCTGCCTCTGCAGTAACACTTCTTGGGAAGGAGCTTTTGAAACCACTCTCCCTCTGTTCATATTATGCTCTTTCTCCTCTCTTCCTTGATCAGGAAATTCATGTTTAGTCTGGGAGGAGATTCTGCTCTTCTAACCCTCTTCTCCCAACTTTGTATCTAATAGATAGCCCTAGTCCAACAGGTTGCCACTAACTGTTATGGAGCACTTTGAATGTGGCTAATCTAAATTGTGATATAGTCTAAGTGTAAATATACATGGGCTTAATTTTTAAAAAGAATAGAAAATATCTCGTTAAAATTTTAAATATGATTTAATGTTGCAATATTTTCAATATATGGAATGAAATATTATTAAAATTAATTCCACTGATTTTCACTTGTTCTAATGTGACTACTAGAACATTTCAAATGACAGGCATTGTTCACATTTTATTTCTTTTGGACAGTACTGGCTTAGATGTTTGGGATCACATCAGTCAGAGGGGTTCATGGGTTAATTTTGTTCTTCAATCTGGTCCTTCAAGGAAATAACAACTATAGAGGAGAATCTGAAAGCTGTGAGGAAGAAAGTAGAAAAAATGAGAGATTAATTATTTCAAAGCAATTACTCCACCTACCATTCACATACTTTCGGGTATCCGATGTGAATGTGACACTTGCTATACTAAAAGCAAGGCCTATGTAAAGAGTGGTGGTAGGAAGGTAGAATCAGCATCCAGGAAGACAACAGTCCTTTACATTTGAAGGCTGATACTGGAAATTAGTGATAGACTTGAATAGGCAAATAAATGGTAGGCAAAGAATTCAATAAAGTTGGCTAGGTGGGAGCTTTTTGGGTCTACTCTATACCGGTGTTTAGAAACTAAATAATATTCAAAATTAGCACTTTTATGAAATAATTTTAGCCTAAAAAAGTGTGATAAATAATTCTGGCAAAATAATTCTTCCATATGGTACTAAACTATCATGCTGCATAACCTGCTTGAGAATAGGGAAAAAAAGAGATTCCAGAAAAAGAAATATAGTTCTTTCAGGGGAAAAGTACACTCTATATTTTTGGAAATGGTACTTTCAAAACCAATACTGTGTAGTTTTGCATTGGGGTTTGTGTACCTTGGTATACGTCTAGTTGGTGGTAAGAAACTCCAGTTGTGTAGCATAGACACAGGGTTAAGGTAAATGGCCTCAAAGTGACAGTTTTCCCAGTTCAATATATTTGTGGAATAGAATAAAAAAAACTACATAGAAAACACCAGCAGAGGACAAGGTAGACTGTTCCACAGATCCCCACTTTCTTTTGCAAGATCAATACACTTATCTCATGGGAAATTTTTAATGTTATGTTTAACTGTAATAATTATTTTAACATAACTTTGGTTTAGAGTGACATATTTTTCTAATGTGCATGGAAATTTTTAAAACAAATTAACTTAATGAAGCTATTGGCTTCCATGGATGGACTCACTCATACTACACTGCATTTCTCAATTTTTCTTCCACTCTTTAGCAGTCTTCTTTACTGACGTTTCAAAGCCTTCTTCTTTCCTTATTACTGAAATAGCAAAGTTTCCCTCCTTATAAATGTCACTTTCCGTGTATTAGATAAAACATGCAATCTATCCAGAGGGGAAGAGACTGTCTGGATAAAATGACAAAATACTCTAATAATATTTGTATATATAGTGAAAGTTTGCAGACTTCTTATCTTTAATTTTCTTGGCAAGTTAGTTAAATATTCATTCTTGAAAGAAAATGTTGTTTTATAACTCTGCTTATGTAGAAACATAGCTACAATTCAGAGAAAGAAATATATTTCAGAAACGTTTAGCAAGTCTAAAAAGCAATAGAGGTGGTGCAACAGTGGCTCAGTGGCAGAATTCTTGCCTGCCATGCGGGAGACCTGGGTTTGACTTCCGGTGCCTGCCCATGTGAAAAAAAAAAAACAGTAGAAATGCTTTGGTATTTCTTAGAGTACAAGAAGATTTTAATGGAAAGTTGATAAATCAAAACATAGTAAAGATTTGCTAAAATAGACCCTACTTAAAAAGTATGGAAAGTTGCTAACAAATGCTAGCATCCAGTATTTAGATATCACTACTGTTCTTTGCTATTTAAATAAAAGTTACTCTTCATATTTATCATTGCAGGACAGAATTCTCATTTTAGATGAGAATAGATGAAATAGCTGAAATCTAGTAGGATAAAAGCTCATCCCAAATTAAATAGTGGCTTGTGTGCAAAATCAGGAACATAATATGGGCCTCTGCTGTTTTTAAAGCATTTTTCAGCATATACCAAAAAAAGAATGCTTTATATATTATTATACTATAATAAATATCAGGGAACACCCAACCATAAAATAACTAGATAATCAATTTAACGAAACAAATCACTTAACTCAATATGATAGGTGCGTCATTCACTGTCTGAAAACTAATGGGGATAGCTAATACTCCAAGGATATCTATAAGTGCGATTAAATATAGAATTGTTGAATCTGTAGAAGATCCCTTCTTAATGGTGGTATGAGTCTAACAAATGCACAAAATCTGTAGCCTATCAGAATGAGATTGTAAATGCATATCTGAGCTATTCTGATTTCAAGAATTATTTAAAATTTAAGGCCACTTTCAGAATTGGAAATATTAAAGATTTAAAGTTTAATTTCAAGGAAGATAAGCAATATAAAATTAT
>PVIY010043866.1:0-20062 GCA_004026745.1 Myrmecophaga tridactyla
AAGGGGCAGGCTTTTATCCTTGGGTCTTGGAAGGCACTGTGCTCACCCCTCTCCAGGCCAGCGCTGGGCGTCAGAGAAGTTTCCTTTCATTTTGCCTATTCCCAGGACCCCTTTTCCCTCAGTGCCCCAGCTCTGCTTGTATTCCCTCCCTACCACCGCTCACTCTCCACCTTCTTACCTCTGCCCACTTCCTAGCCCACCCATCCCCTCTGAGGAGGGATTTCTCAGCCTCAGCACTGTTGACATTTGGGCTAGATAATTCTCTGTTGTGGGGCCAGCCTGTGCATTGTCCACTGTTTAGCAACATCCCTGGCCTCTTACCCACTGGATTCCAGTGGCACCTCCCAACTGGGACAACACAAATGTTCTCCAGACATTGCCAGTGTTTTTGTGGGGCAAAATGGCCTCCACTGAGAAGGTGGGCTCTAAACCTTCTCAGGTTGGCCTTGTTGAGCAGTCCCTCTCAAGAAGTTCCGCTGGGTGGAGCTATCATACAGTGATTAAACTTGCTCACCCTGGAGTCAGTTTGTTTTGAGTTCTCACTATGGGTCCGCCACTCCATTTCTGTGAGCCTTGGTCTCCTCGTTTGTGAATAGTTTTAGCTTTATAAAGTTGTGAGGATCAAATGAGCCAAAGTGTGTAAAGCTAGATTCATAGTAACTGGTGCATAGTAATATTAATTAATGTTTAAGTATTTACCCCAAGTTAAGCATTCTAAGTGTATTAGTTCATTTAATCCCCATACAGCTCTGTGAGGTAAGTTTGGTTACTATCCCCCATTTTACAGATGAGAAATGGAAGCATATGGAATCTAAATACCTTGCCCAAAGCTACGTGGTTACTACTTGGAATCAGGATTTGAACCCACCAAGTCTGGCTGCAGCTCACAGTCTTTAAATCACTGCTTTCTAAGCACTCAGGGGATGCTAGCAATTATTATTACTACAGAGTCATGGAGCGTTAGTGTCTTAGGTTTAAAGGAACTTCTCTCTGTCCCAAAGTCAAGGAACCCCTGGGGGTGCAATGACTCTTTCTAGGACTATATTTTTAAAAAATGAGGATCTGATTTGGATGATGAACAGGGCCTGTCTTTCTTGCAGGTAGGGGAAAAGGCCTACCAGATTCCTATAGTCCCTCCCCTAAATGTTAAATCCTGTGATGACTCCTTTCCCCAAGAAGGACCATCCACTTCTTAGGGGCTGCAAGGAGGTGTCTCGGTTCTCGGTTCTTGCATTCAAAGAAGAGCTCTTCCATAGGGAGTTAGAAAGGAAGATATATTCCAAATGACTCCCTCCTTTCCCAACCCGGGACCTGGACTAAGATGGTGGAAAGCAACTGAAGTCTAAGGATTTGTTCCTACTCCTTCCTTTCAGGAAACTTCTCTCTCTCTCTACAGGGCAAGGGCTTAGGTCCCGATACTTACTGGGAAAGAGCCAGTCGGTGAGCCCAGGTCCCTGGACACTTGCTAGCAGGACACTTGCTAGCACCAGGATGCTCAAAAGTCCGGAAGTCTCCATTTCAAAGAGGTGCTGGCCTGTCTGGTGATTCCAAAACTTAGAAATATCTGGCTGCCTTGGTCCAGCCTATTCCTTCAATAGCCGGTTTCTTGGATATGAGAACTGGAGACAAGCCAGCCACCCCCTTTCTTGCTGGGAACGCCAAGTTCCTGAGGTTACCAATGAAACTAACTGGCTTCCATAGCCCACAGCACAGGGGGCTAGGCTGGACCATCTAGAAACCGGGGGAGTGAGCAAGTTGACTCCCTCTTTCCAGGGTATCTCTGGAGGAGCTAATGCCACCCTCTGGGATCTTCATCTTACTAATTTTGAGTGTTGTGGATTGTCTGCACTCTCTTTTAATTTTCCATTTTTTCTGCTCTCTTAACTGTCACACCCGCTCTGTTGATCTCTGACAATGTGTCTCTTGTGATCACTTGGTATCTTTTTGTTTCTCTGTGCCTCTTTGTACTTATGTTTGACTTTTTCTCTTTTTCTGTGGCTCCCCCCACCATCTCTGTGCTTCTTTCTCCCTCTCCCATGCTTTCTTCCCATCCTTCTCTCTATTTCTCTTTTCGTTAGGTCACCTATATTCCTTGGCCAAGGCCAAAGAGTAAACATATTGTTACAGAGTGGGGTATGGGGGAGGAATCAGGCTGATAATTGAGTCTCCAGCTAGTTTCAGCCAAGGTTACGTTGCTTTGAGAACAGGAGAGAATGTTAGCATTTATAGGAAGCTTATATTATTATCTAGTGGAAACTCCATGTTGTCTGAGAAAGAACTAAGAGATGAAGACAATTGCTCGAGAGACTAAAACTGGGTTCTAATGGGGTCAGTGGAGGGTCTACTAGAAAGAGGGTTCTGAAGAAATTGGGAATTTCACCAAGCAGTTGATCAGCCTGGTAGAGGGAGAGACACTGTCCATAGAGTGAACATTTTCTGTAGTTCTTCACTCACCTTCCCTTCCTAGATGTTGCCCTTTGGGGCCAAGCTTTGTTCTCCAAATTGTCTTACGTGAGGGACAGAAGACAGACAGAGCCAGCTTTTTCATCAGTCAGTGACTATACACTCACAATATTTAGGAGAGAAGAGAAGCCCCATGGGATTCCATTACACCAATTCTCAAGATCACTTAGGCTCCCCGTAAGGAGGCCAAGGAATAGAATTTCTGTGAGTATCCAAGATGTCCTAAGAGGCACCGTTCCTCTTATTCTACTTCTCTCACTCTCCACAACTCAGCCCAGGAGAGAGTGACCACTTGGGGTATCTAGACAGGAGGCCTCTGAGGGCCCATCAAGTTCTGCTATAGCTATAGGGATCATAAGGTCAGAGAAGTAAAGATGCCAACTCAATGGTCACCCCGCAAGTGAGTGTCAGAGCCAAGGTTAGGTAGGAGCTGGGACTATGATTTCTTGCCACAAGTCACTAAGGGATTTTCTGATGTTGGTGTGGATATAGTATTTTATTGGAGAATTGAAGGCAGGGAGGAATGGTGAGTCCAAAGGTAATGAAGGTGATGTCTTTAGTGGGGGTAGAGGGCGAAGACTTACAGGGTCAGGAAATGTACAAATGGTTCCCAGGGTGTGCAAGTAAGACGGTATCTTTCTCCAAATCTTCCTGAAAATAAATGAAAACTCTTTTTGGTTTTTACATCACATTCTATATTGCCTAATAGCCAACCTAACCCAAGGGTCTCACCTTCCAGCAGGTTAAACGAAACTTTGTCTTAGAGACCTTGGATGAATTATGAATCGGGGGCCCCTTCCCTCAGAGGATTTATTGGTGAAGTTTTAACAAGGACACATCTGGATCCTTGCCCTTCTTTCCCTCATCTCTCGTTGAGGGTCATGGTGCTCCATCAGTCCTGCTTCTTTTCCAGGACCAATCTTGAGCTCAGAATGAGTGAGTCCAAGAAGCATCAAGGCAAACTGGTCTCTATCTGGCACTTTCTGTTTGTTCATTTGATCAAAATCTGTTGCACGTGCTGATTATTTGTCATTGGCTTTCCTTGTGCCTTTAATTACGTTACTGAGTTTCTTGTTTGTTTTTCCAAATAGTCTCTGAGCTCCACTGAGCAGGTCTATACCTAAAACCTAAGGTTTAGGACATGAATAAGCCCAGAATAAGCATTCAATACCTTCTACTGGGTGGGTGAGGTGTGTAGATGGAGGGATTGATGGGTGTGTAGATGGGTAAGTAGATATGAAGATAGATGGGTGACTAATAGAGTGATGAAAATGGATGAGTTGGAAAGGGGAAGTGTGCATGTTTGCAAGGACTATGGATAGATAAATAAATGGCTGGGTGAAGAAGTGCATTGGATTGAATATAAGGAGGGATGGAACGAATTGATAAGTAGTTATAGGTGAGATGGGTATAAAAATGATGCATGGGTGTGTTGATGGGCATGAAAGAATGTGTGTGTGTGTGTGTGTGTGTGTGTGTGAGAGAGAGAGAGAGAGAGAGAGAGAGAGAGAGAGAGAGATGGTGTAGAGGTTTGAAGCTGTAAGTACCCCAGAAAAACATGTTCTTAAAATTAATCCATTGTAAGTAGGACATTTTGATGAGGCTACTTCAGTTAAGGTGTAATGCACCTCATTTAGGATGTGTTCATTCCATTTTTAAAGTACTACTACTACTGAAGTCCTTTATAAATGGAATGAATACAGGGAGAGAGAGAGAGAGAGAGTGAAAGAGGAGAGAAAGAAAGGGAGAGAGAGAAAGTGAGAAGACAGAGAGAGGGAGCAAAAGAGAAAGGCATGGAAGCAAGCAGCTGAAAGCAATGAAACTCAGAAGAGAAGGGCAAGACTACTAGATTTTGCCATGTGCCTTGCCATGTGGCAGAGGAGCCAAGGATCACCAGCAGCTGGTCTTCAGGGAGAAAGCATCACCCTGATGATTACTTGATTTGGACAGTAAGCTAATAAATTCCTATTGTTCAAGCCAACTTACATCATTCTATTTGTTGGAGCAGCCTGGGAAACTAAAACAGGTGGATAAGTAGATAATAGGTAGATGGAAGAAAGGCTATGAAATGGGCAACTAGATAGAGTGAAGGAAGATGAGGGTAAGGGAAAGTGAATAGACATATGGGTGGACAGATAGATCCTGTTTGGTTAATGGAGGGCTGGGTGAGTGGGGGTTGGATACTTCTATGGTTGGCAAGTAGATGGATAACTGAGTAATGGATGATTGAGTGGTTGGTGTATAAATGGGTGAATGGGAGTATAAATGTATGGCTGAAAATATTACCAAAGTTAAAGATGTGAAAAGAGTGATATAAAGAATAATTTATATTACTGTAAGGTAATATATTTTAAGAATATAGAGGAAATGGATCAATTTCCATATATGAAAGAAGAGAATTCACACGAGGAGATAGAAAGCCTGTACAGACTTCAAGATGAGATAGTAAAGAATGTATTAAAAATCTACCATTGTGATGAATACATAACCATGTGATATTGTGAGCCATTGATTGCACACTATGTATGGACTGTATGTATGTGAAGATTTGTCAATAAAAATATTTTTAAAAATCTACCATTATGGATGCTTTTGGAGTTGAGTTTTATATAACCTCAAAGAATAGAGACTTGTTATATAATTTAAAATATCCCATATCATATAGAAAGTTGGAAAATTTTCCAACTAGTTTCCCACGCTAGTTTTTTTAAAAAGTAAAATGACTCAAATAGCAAAACAAACAAAAACCATAGACTAATTTTTCTTATGACTATTGGTGTGAAAATTCTAAATAAACTATTTGTTAAAAGAACTAATAGTGTATTAATACGAGTATACACCTTGATATGATTAAGGTAATTCCATTAATGCAAGGATGATTCAACATTCAAAAATTTAATGTTATACCAACAAGTTAGAAGACAAAATTATAATTATATAACTAGCTGTTTAAAAGTTATTTGACAAAATTCAGCACTCATTTTCAATAACAGCTGTAAATGGATTTAAAAAAATCTCAAATATGATAAAACTAGTTTGTACCAAAATCAACAAAAGATATCATTTTATACAGCAAGAGCCATTGACTTTAAAATAAAGAACTGGATGGTTAGATGCCTTTGCCTTTATATTTCAACATTATTTTGGAGGTTCTATATAATTATAGAAGTCAAAAAAACAAAGTCATTTAAAATTGAAAAAGTGAAATTTATCATCCTCTTCAGATGAAACAATTATAAAGAAAATCAAAGCAATCCTATTAAATACTGTGATGATTAACATGACAATTTGGCAAGACAGTTGGATACACAACAAATAAAATAGACAGCTTTTCATTATGCTACTTAGAATTAATTATTTGATGATAATAGTTTGCACTCACTATTCATCTTTTAGGCTCCAGGCACTTCAGTCCACATCGGGAGCAACATTTCTGTGTCCTTGGGCAATCATCATCTTGCAGGCACTTGGGTTTATCAATCTCGGGACACGTCAAGGGCTTGCGTTGGCAGAAACCTGTTTTGACTAGAGACAGACAGATCGAGGCAGGTATCATTGAAGTAAAGCATTGTTTTACCTCAGTGATACTTAGTCATAGTTTAAGACAAATTTGGGGACTGTTAGGAACTCCACTCAAAGTTTTCTTCAGATGATGCCTCTTACTCTTTTCTCCAGAGTCATAATAAAATGGAAGAGGCAGAGTATCAACTTTCTATGGCAAATAATTTGAGGAGCCTCAAAAATGTCTTGCCATCTCTGGCTTTAACAATCTCATAGGTTCCTGTCTGACTCTACAACATTGACGGATTGGGTCATATAATCCCAAAGTACCAGAGGTGGAAGGAGTATTAAAGAGCAGCCAGGGCTTTCTTGTCTTATAAATTATAGAAATTGAGGACCATATTGGAGCGAGGGAGTTGCCTAAGGTCACAGAGAAAGCCTGTAGAAAAGTTGGAGTCAGTTGAAAAATCTTTGGTTCTTTGCATCATGCCATGCTGAACTTCAAACCCTGATGATCCCTGGAATGTGGCCATGCTATTTCAGCACATAGAGGAGTGAGTACTTAGAGAGTTGTCTACTAGCCAACAACATCTTGCTATCACTCTTTCCCCAGCCTGCTTTATAGGCTGTGCATGCTCTGAAGTTCTGTGCAGACATGAGGGCTTATTAGGAATACACCTACTGGTTTGAAACCATTAATCTCTTTGCATGAATCAATGGATATTTGTCACCTTGCAAAGCACTGAAGGGTAAGACTCAAAACAAGTAAGTTTTCCTGGGAAATACTGGGGAGAGATACTATGCATGACTAGTTTTGAAGAACAGCACATCAACGCAAGGTTCAGCTAAGGTTCAAGATATCCCCCATTCTATGGGGCAGTGTGGCATCCTTGGCATATGCCCAATAGGTTTTGAGAGGTATATTCCCAGTCCTTACCTGCCCAGGCTGTGGCACAAACAAAGCCACACTTGGATTCACAACATTTCTCTGTGCCAGGACAATCATAGTCACTCTTACATGAATCTGGACACTCCATACGGTTCTTGAAGGGGAAGAGTGGACACTGTCCAACCTTGACTAAAACAAGAGGAGATGTGAGCTCCTTCAAGCCCCACCCCATCCCATCCCCTTTCAAATAGCTTTCCTTCTCTTTAAAATTAGAATCCCTTTCTGCGACTTGGCTCCCCTTACCACGTCCATCTCTAGTAAGCTGTAGGGGAATTAAGTGTTTCATCATATCACGGAGTTTAGCAGTAAGATGCTGGACTCAGTGTCTGAAGCACCAAGGTAATGTCCTAGTCTTGCCACTTAATAAGCTACCACAGTTTCCTCCTTAATAAAATGGGGATAATTATGTCAACTCTCCACAAATCAATGGAAGCCATTTAGGGTTTTGATTTTACTCAGAGTAAAATAAGGAGCCATTGCAGAATTCTCAGTAAAGGAATGACACAATCTGACTCAGCTTTTGAAAGAATCATTGTGGGTGCTGTGTTCATAATAGATGGTGAGAAGGCAAGATAGAAGCAGGAGTGGATAGCAGGTAGAAGAAGGTTAGGAGGCTGTCGCAGCAATCCAGGTAAGAGGCAGTGTTGCCTCCCATCAGGGTACCAGCTGTGGGGGGTGGTATAAAGCGGTCACATTCTGGATCTATTTTCAAGGTAGAAATGGAATGCTCTTCTGACTTAGTGGATGTTGGTTGAGGAAAAGTGGCATCAATTGTTATTTGAAGTGGTCCCCACTAAGATGGGGAAAGCTATTGATGGAGCAGGTTTGAATGAGGGATTGAAGATAAGGGGTTTAGTTTTAGGCAAGTCAAGTGTGAGGCATTTGTGAGACCTCCAGGTGGAGGTATATAGGGGGCAGTGGAGATTTGAGTCAATTAAGGTTAAAGACATAATTTGGGGGACACTGAGACACAGATGGTATTTAAGTCAATTCTACAGGATTTTGTTCATGTCTCTTGTCCTCATCTGATTATAAACTATTGGGGACAAGAAATGTTTTGTTTATATTCTTCTTCCTCAGATCAGACTCAGAAAGACTATGATGTTTGACTCTCAGCATTATTGTCAGGTTCTTCCTGGACCTCAAACCCAAATTTCCCACAAAACAGGCCATGTCTGCTTTCCTGGCATCTTCTTTCTGCTGGTTCCACTTTCTTCTGAGAAGAGAGGGCCAAAGTCTTGTCCACAGCACCATGGTTCCTTATAGCTTTGTAAAAAGGGAACCTTGTGGTCCTAGTTTCATTGTGTCACACCAGAAGATTGCTTTACCCATCCAGGCTCACGGGAGTCCTTGGGAACCCCACTTCACCTCTCTGACTCTATTTCTTCACCTGTATAATGGTGATGATGGTACATATCTTAGCCTACCTCACAAAGTGAGGGGTTAAATTTCAATTCTGCCCTGTAAATTCTATGATGCTGCATTTTGAACATCAATGGTCATCATCTCAATCGTTACCATTTGGTGAGCCCCCACTACCAGGTCAAGTCTTTGTATCTTTGGTTGCATATAATTCTACCAACAACTCAATGAATTGCTTGCTATCATTCCAGTATTACACATGAAGGAACTAAAACTCAAAGATGAAGAAACTTGTAATAAGTGGGAGAAATATTTGAGGCCAGGTCATCTAACTCCCAACATTATTGGCAATGATAACTGTACTAAAGAATCAATCAACAGCCTTCAACTTCACTCTATCCTATTCTCCACCTCCAGTGGTTTTCACCTACTCTCTTGGATTCTAGAGCTGGCTTATCTATGTTTCATTCTTTGGTTCATCCTCAAGGTGATGCTAAACAGGTTGATATGAGAGGAAACTTCTACCTCCAAGGGGTAAACCTGGCTCTCAGGCCTCGCTGGCCAAATTTGTTAACATTTTATGTGAAGGATCTCATTTTGGGCACAAAACCCCATTAGATAAATGGTACCATTTTATAGACAAGAAAACTGAAACTCATAATAAGCAGTTTTTCTCTACTAACTCATCCAAGATCACCTAGCCAGTGAGTAACAGAGGTAAGGCTTAAATGAAGGAAGTTCAGCCCTAAAGCATGAACCTATAACTGCACTGCTATACTATTTTGAGTTAAATTAGGATCTCAGACTTCCAAAGGATATGGCTCTTACTGATTAACCCGCAGGCCTTGTCACAATCACTCTTGGTGCGGAAGTTGTTGGCATTCCCATGGCAGCCTCCATACGAAAAGGGTCTGCAGTGATGCTTTTCAAAGTCAAAATACCAATTTTGCACATTACCCTTACAGCTTCCTCTGTCAAAGGGCAGTGAGCAGGGTTCTGAAGGTAGGAAGCAAAAAAGGAAGAACATAAAGGATGAGGACAAAGGGAAGGGGTCAGGTCCTCAGACTTCATCATAGTTCACAGCATTACCACCCAAGTCATAGTAAGAGCCATGGTAAAAAAGACATAGGTTCTAGTCCTAGCTCTACTACTAATATTCTATATGGTAAGGCATTTCTGAGCATCATTTCTACCTTGCAAAGTATACTGAGAAGAGCAAATGAGAATACCTTGGAGATGACCTTTCTTCTGGGTCCAAAAACAGTCCCAATATCTAAGGTGAAACATATTTGCCTCACTGCCAAGAACATTCTCTTGACACATAATGGGCATACAACAAATATTATTTACAAATGATCAAATTTTGGGCAAAAGATATCTAACATCAGCGGTATTCTGTTGATGTCTGGGCTCAGGGTTTGTATTTGAGGGTTGGGAGTATAATTAGGGGATGGAAGAAGCATGAGTCTAGCCCTCATTCTTCCAGTTCTGGGCAAAGTAAGACAGGGGACGTGCTCAGAAGGCACCTCTGAGAGAAGATTGTGGGAAGATGACTGAGTAGAAAGCCCCAGGAATCAGCCCATCCATCAAACAATTGTTGAATCAAAAAGATCTGTCTGAATAAACTATTTTGAAACTCCGAAGTCTAGTGGAACACAGTGCAGCATCCAAAGAAGATCCAGAGGAAGAGGCTGGTAAATTGCAGTAAATATCAGTGGATTTCATACAGCAGCTTCCATCTTCCATCCCCCAAGTGCATGGCGGGGAGCAGTGATGACTGCAGCTCAGGCTCCAGCTTGCTTGTTCCAAGGTGGGATATAAGAACTTAGTGCTCCAAAGTACAGGAGTGTGTGTCATTGCTTTTGAAAATTACTTCAGTCTGCTGGGGCACCAGTTCTGAGAGTGGCTCTCGTTCCAATCCACCTTGGGCAAAAGTGGCAGGAGAGTCTTAAAGAGGCAGTGCATATCTTTCTCCTTCCTCATTACATTTCCCATTTGGGAACAAAAAAATAGCTTGGAAAAGTCACAAATTGATGCCTCCAGTCCTCAACAACAATAAAAACTTAGCAATCCCAGAACAGTGGGAGAACTAGATTTCCAGAGTTATAACAACATAATACTCATAATATCAAGTTCTCAACAGAAAGTTACAAAACATACAAAGGAACAGAAAAGTATGGGACAGTCACAGGAAAAATGGAATGTGCCATAAACCATTCCTGAGGATGCTCATACATTGGAACGATTTGTCAAAGACTTTAAATCAACTGCATTAAATATGTTCAATGAGCTAAAGGAATCCAAATACAAAGAACTAAAGGAAATTAGGAAAAGAATGTCTGAACAAAATAAAGAGGTTCCCTTATAAAAAGGAAACAAACAGAAATTTTGAAGCTGCAAAGTACAGTAACTGAAACAAACAAGCAAACAAACCAGACTCAACATCAGGTTTGAATAAGCAGAAAAAAAGATCAGTGAACTTGAATAAAAAACCATTGAATTATCCAGTGTGAGGAGCAGAAAGATTAAAAAAAATGAACACAACCAGAGGGACCTGTTGAATTCCATCAAATGTACCAACGAACCATATCATTGGAATCCTTGCAGGGCAAGAGAGAGAGAAAGGGGCAGAAAAATATTTGAAGGAATAATGACTGAAAACTCCCCAAATCTGATGAAAGGCATGGATGTACACTTCCAGGAATGGCAATGAAGTCCAAGCAGGATATGTGCTATGCACAAAAACACATTATACTGAAAATGTCCAAATCCAAAGACAGAGAGAGGATTTTGAAAGTTGCTATAAAGAAGTGACTTGTCACATATAAGGAATCCTCAAGAAGATTAATAGTGGATTTCTCACCAGAAACCATGGAGGTCAGAAGACAGTGAGATGGCATAAAATTCTTAAAGAAAAAACTGTCAGCCAAGAATTCCATACCCAGCAAAATTATCTTTCAAAAAATAAAGGAGAAATTAAGGCACGTTCAAATAAACAAAAGCTGGAAAATTCATAGCCAGAAAAGTTGCCCTACAGAAAATGCTAAAAGGAGTCCTTCAGGCTGAAATAAAAGCACACTAGACAGTACCTCTAAGCCCTAAGAAAAATAAAGAGTATTGGTAAAGGTAACTACATAAGTAAATACAAAATCCTATATTATTGTAGTTTGGTTTTGTAACTGTTTTTGCCCCATATGACTTAACAGGCAAATGTGTAAAATAGCATTTAAAATCTGTATTAATATGCGTACAATGTATAAAGATGCAATCTGAGCGAATAACAATATAAAGGAGGAGGGGTGGAGGTATATAGGAGTAGTGAGTTTTTATACTACTGAAACTAGGTTGGTATTAGCAAACTAGGTTGTTAATAGTTTAAGATATTAATTGTAGTTACAAAAGTAACCACTTAGAAAATAACTTGAAAATATAGAGAAAAGAAGAGAATATGAAAGGTACACTACGAAAAGAAATTAAATGTAAAAAGCCAATAATGGGGTAATTGAGGAATAAAAAACATTCAAGACATACAGAAAACAAATAGCTAAATGGTAGAATTAAACTCTTCCTTCTCAGTTATTACCATAACTTCCCCACTTAAAAGGCAGAGATTTGTAGATTGGATGAAAAAGCAGGATCCTCTATATGCTGTCTATATAAGGCGCCTGCTTCAGGTTCAAAGACATGGTGAGCCTTGAAAGTAAAAAGGTGGGAAAAGATATTCCATGCAAATAGTAATCAAAATAGAGCTTGAGTGGCTATATTATTGTCAGACGAAAAGCATTTTAAATGAAAAAGATTATAAGGGACAAAGATGTTATATCTTGATAAAAGTTTCAAGCTAGCAAGAAGATATAAGCATTATAACATATATGCACCTCACATCAGAACCCCCAAATATAAGAAGCAAAAATTGACAGAATGCACCTTTAGAAAATGCTTATAAGAAAACAGGGGCCTAGATTGCAAGGTTTTAGAGCAGACACATGAAGTCTGGAGTGGTGATTATTATTTCTAGATTTTGAGAAGCTGTTTTATATATATAACCTGATATTTAGAGATAAGAATGAAGCCGAACAGGTTGGGGTTGAAGTAATTCAGAACATAGGCGTAAGGAAGACAGTGTCTATATTTTAGAACCACACATATTCTTTGAGACCAATGGATGTAAGGTTTATTTGATCTTGAACTGAAATTTTCTGTAGTGCATAATCTAATTCAACCTATCTGTATAGCTCATTTGAACAATTGAAACACAGGAAGCACAGAATAAGAAAGAGGTCTTTTAATCCTGTATAGATTACTGTAATGCCCAGAAACATCCTAGAGTATATTAAGCAAATAATAAAAAAAGTATTGGTAAAGTCCCCTGAGGGAGGGGAGCAAAACAATGGAACTATTAAACCTTACCATCAGGGAATCCCCTGATACTGTGTCAAACTTTGGGGACACCCAAACCAATAGGCCATACCCTCGATCATGAGGCTTACTCTTGTGAAGCTTATGTAGGTAGGATAGAAGCTTAGCCTACCTATAGGCATGCCTGAGAATGACTTCTGGAGGACCTCTGTTGCTCAGATGTGGCCTCAGTCTCTCTAAGCCCAACTCTGCAAGTGAAATCATTGGCCTCCCCCTACGTGGGACATGATATCCAGGGGTGGAAGTCTCCCTGGTGACGTGGGAGAGGACTCCCAGGGATGAATTCAGACCTGGTACCATGGGATCAATAATTACATCCTGACCAAAAGGGGGAAAAGAAGTGTAATTAATAAAGTATCAGTGGCAGAGAGAGTTCAAATAGAGTCAAGAGGCTACTCTGGAGGTTGCTCTTACGCAAGCTTCAGGTAGACCTTGCTACCTATCATGACCTGCCAACCCCAACCAGGACCATTCCAGCCAATTCTAAAGAACACCTAGGGCAATATATAAGATTCCACAAGGGTTCCAGCCACTAGAGTAACTTTCCAGAAACCTAAAACCTCCAGATGGGTCCCTGGTCCAGGTAAGTCCTGAAACCTAGTCCAGCCTCTCAAGAACATCAGATAGTTCCATCTCCCTACCCCACATTAGTGACAGACCCTTCCAATAGCAAAATTTTAGAATTGTCATAGCCCAAACACCCCTACAGAGAGGTATGGAGAGATCAAAGGTGATGGTGTAATTACACATAGAAGATAGGACTTAAATGAATATAGATGCTGAATCATTAAATTAATATCTCTTTTAGTATTTTAGAGCAGCTAGAAGTAAAAACCTAAAATCGTGAAATTGTAACCCACGTCAAAGTCTGAAATATGTTCTACAACTAATTGTGGTGCTGTGCTTTGAAATTTATAGCTTTTTTGTATATATGTCATTGTTCACAAAAAAAGAAGGAAAAAGTCGATTGTGATGATAGAAAAGTATTTAAGCCCTCTAGCCTCCTATATTCTGAAGCAGCTAGAAGCAAAAATCTGAGAGGATCGTATGGTAGCCCTTGACAAACTCTGGGATCTGTCCTGTAACCATTTATTGAAGAGTGCTTTGAAAACAATTGCTTTTTTATTTTTTTTTGCTTTGTATATATGTTACATACAATAAAAATTTTAAAAAAACAACAGTTATTTTTATATATAAAAAATATATATACATATATGCTTTGTATATATGTTATACTATACAATAAAAATTTTTTTTAAATGTTTACAGTAAAGATGTATTAAATGCTTCCTATAAACCAGTCAAAAACAATTGACATAATGGAAGGGAGAAATAGATCATTCTATAATAATGGTTGGAGATTTCAATACACCACTTTCCATAATTGATAGGACATCTAGACAAAATATGAATAAGTGAATTGAGGACATGAACAGCATTGTTAACCAATTAGACCTAATGGACGTATATACAACACCACTCAACAATAGCAGAACACATATTCTTCCCAAGTGTACGTGAAACATTTTCCAGGGTAGAATGAAATGTTAGGTCATAAATCAAATCTTAATGAATTTAACAATATTGAAATCATATGAAGTGTTTTCTTAGACCACAATAGAATAATCTAAAAATCAATAACAGGAAGAAAACTGGAAATTTTATAAACATGTGGAAATTAAACAACACACTACTAAACAACCAATAGGTTGAAAAAGAAATCACATGAATATACAACTATGCAATGATATTGTGAGTTATTGATTGTATACCAAGAATGGAAGGATCATATGATAAGAATGCTCATGTTTGTTGTCATGTTTAAAAAAAATTTTTAATTTAAAAAATAAAGAAGAAGAAATATCAATTAAAAAAAAAAGAAGTCACGTAGGAAATTAGGAAATATCTTGCAACAAAAACCAACATACCAAAACTTAAGGAAAATCTATAGATATAAATGTATATACTGAAAAAGAATAAAGATAAAAAATTAATAACATAATTTCACACCTAAAGACACTAGAAAAAGAAAAGCAATTTAAATCCAAAGTTAGTAGAAGGAAGGAAATAGTAAAGATTAGAGCAGAGATAAATTAGAGAATAGAAAAACAATGAAGAGAATCAACAAAACCAAAAGTTGAATTTTTTAAAAAGAAAAGACCAATCAAATTGACAAACATTTTGCCAGACTGATAAAGAAAAAGAGAGAGAGGCGACACAACTGAAATCAACAATGAAAGTGGGGACACTGCTACCAACCTTACAGAAATAAAAAGAGTTATAGATTGGTACTAAAAATTATATATTAGGGTGGGCCACAGTGGCTCAGCAGCAGAGTTGTCACCTGCCATGCTGAAACCAGGGTTTGAATCCCAGTGCCTGACCATGCAAAAAATAAAATAAAATTATATAACAACAAATTAGAAAATCCAGATGATATGAACAAATTTCTAAAAACCTAAGAATTACCTAATCTGATTTAATAGAAAACCTCAACAGACCTATAACAAGTAAAGAAATTGAATTAGTAACTAAAAACCTCCCAACAAAGAGAAGGCCAGGACCTTTTCACTGCAGAATTCTACCAAACATTTAAAGAAAATTTAACAGCAATCCTTCTCAAACTCTTCCAAAAAATAGAAGAGGAAGTATTACTTCCTAACTTAGTCTATGAAAACAACATTAACCTGACACCAAAGCCAGATAAAGACAGTACAAAAAAAGAAAATTGCAAATATCCCTTATGAATATAGATGCAAAAGTCCCCAACAAAAAACTCACAAACTGAATCCAAAAATATATTAAAAGTATTATACACCGTGACCAAGTGGGATTTAGTCAAGGAATACAAGATTGGTTCAAAATAAGAAAATAAATCAATGTAATATACCATGCTAATAGAATGAAGGGGAAAACCCCCATAGATCATCTCAATTGATGCAGGAATGGCATTGACAAAATCCAACATCCCTTCTTGACAGAAACTTTCAGAAAACTAAGAATAGAGTGGAAATTCCTTGATATGATAAAAGGCATACGTGAAAGCCCCACAGCTAACATCATACTCAGTGATGAAGGCTAAAAGCGTTCCCTCTAACATCAGAACCAAGATAAGGATGGCTGCTGTCATCACTGTTATTCAGCATTGTACTGGAAGTTCTAGCCAGAGCAGTGAGGCAAGGGAAAGAAATAAAAGGCAGCCAAATTGGAAATGAAGAAGCCAAATTATCACTATTCACAGATGACATGATTCTATATAAAGAAAATCCCAAAGAATCCATAAGAATTCCACTAGAACAAGTAAACAAAATCTGCAAAGTTGCAGGATACAGGATACAAGATAAGCATGCAAAAGTCAGTTGGTTTCTACACATTGGTAATGAAAAATCTGAAAAAGAAACCAAGAAAACAATTACATTGATAATAGCACCGAAAAGAATAAAATATATAGGAATAAATTTAGCTAAGGAGGTAAAAAACTTGTACACTGAAAACTACAAAACATTTTTGAAGGAAGTTAGAGAAGACCTACATCAATGGAAAGACATCCTGTGTTCATAGATTGGAAGACTTAATATTGTTATGATGGCAATACTGCCAAAGTGATCTAAAAAGTCAAGCTACCCCTATCAAAATTGCAGCAGCTATTTTTGCACAAATGGAAAAGATGATCTTCAAATTCATATGGATTTGCAAGGGGCACCAAATAGCCAAAACAAACTTGAAAAAGAACAGAGTTGGAGGATTCATATTTCCTGATTTCAAAATTTACCACAAAGCCTTAGAAATTAAAGCAATGTGGTACTGGCAAAGGAATAGATCTATAGACCAATGGAATGGATTTGAGAGTCCACAGATAAATCCACACAGCTTTAGCCAGGTGATTTTCCACAAGGGTGCCAAGTCCATTCAATGTGGGAAAGAATAGACTTTTCAACAAGTGATGCTGGGACAACTGGAAATCCACATGCAAAAGAATGAATGTGGACCTCTGCCTTTTATCATACACAAAATATAATCCAAAATGATCAAAGACAAAAATATAAGAGCAAATACCATAAAACCCTTATAAGAAAACATAGTGAAATATCATCAGGTTCTTGGAATTGGCAATGGAGTTTTAGATTTTATACCCAAAACACAAGCAGCAAAAGAAAAAAGTAGATAAAATGGACTTCACCAAAATTAAAAACTTTTGTGCATCAAAGGACATGTCTAGTGAAAAGACAACCTAAAAAATAGAAGAATATATTTGGAAACCATATATCAGACAAGGGTTTAATATCCGTACCCAGAATAAATAAAGAACACCTATAACTCAACCCCCAGAAGACAACAATTCAATAAAAAAAAAATGGCTCAAGGATTTGAATAGGCATTTCTCCAAAGAAGGTATCCAAATGGCCAATAAGTATATGAATGTATGATCAACACCATTAGCCATGGAGAAATGCAAATTAAAGCTACCATGAGATAATGTTTCACATCCACTAGGATGGCCATTATTAAAAACACTGAAAATTGAAAAGGTTCGAAAGAATGTGGAGAAATAGGAACCCTTATACATCATTGTTGGTGGGAATGTAAAATGGCGCAGCCACTATGGAGAGCACTGTTGGTGTTCCTCGGAAAGTTAAACATGGAATTACATCTGATCCGTCGATTCCACGCCTATCCCAAAGAACTGAGAGCAGGGACTTGGACGGGTACTTGTCAGCAACGTTCATTACAATGTTATTCACAACAGCCAAAAGTGGAAGCATCCCAAGTGTCCATCAGCAGTTGAATGGATAAAGAAATGAGGTATAGGCATATCATGGAACACTCAGCAGTAAAAAGAAGTGACGTGCTGGTCCATGCTTCAACATGGATGAATCTTGAAGATTTCATGTTGAGTGAAATAAGCCAAACCCAAAAGGACAAATGTATGATTTATTGTAAATGAAATACTTAGAATACCCAAGTTCAGAGAGACAGAAAGCAGAATAGTGGTTACCAGCAGTGAGTGGAGGGGGGAATGTGGAGTTATTGCTAAATGACTATGGGTTTTAGTTTGGGATGATGAAAATAGTCTGGAAATAGATAGCGGTGAAAGTTATACAGTATTGTCAATGCGCTTAAAGTCAAAGAATTGTCCACTTAATATAGTTAAAATGATTTTTATGGATATTTTATCACAATTAAAAGAAATAATTTTTTAAAGGCCCTTCTGCCCTCAGCCCAGATGACCCCACTACCTTTGAATGGATCCAAGCACTTCTTCCTACAGGCGAAAGAGCAGCACTTCAGAAAATCTTTGCAGTCGAAATCGGTTCTGCACAAGCTTGGCTCTTGGAAAGGACAGGTGAGTCTCTCTTTGGGACATTCCCCTGGCTTATCTACAAGAAAAAAATGTCCAAACTCATGTACTTTGAGAGTTTCAGCTCTTCTTTTCCCATGGCAAAGGTGGGTAATGAAATTCTCTTATCCCTATCCTTTATCTTCATTGCTCAATTCTTGGTCTGCTTGCATTTAGGGGGCGGCTCTGGCCCTCATCACTCCTAGTCCATTTAGATGGATCTAATTCAGGAATTTGTGCCCAGGTAGAACTGATGGAGAAGCACCTTATCTTCCAGAGGAGAGGGCTAAGTAGGGACCAAGATCCTTGCCTTAAAATTGGAAACCCCATCTCCTCTTGAAACCCAATATTTTTAATTCCTAAATCCTCTTCCTCTACTCTTAGTCGACAGGGGACATTAGTGAAGAGTGATGGAAATAGGAGTCTAAGGAGATCTGGCTTTGGTCCCTAACACCATGTGAACTCAAGGCCAACCTGAGGTTGACTATGTCAAGACACCTCTAAGAGGGGAGGCACTCATGGAGTGGAAGGAATTCTAGTACTGGAGTCATATCTGGCCTTTGAGTCTGGCTCCAACACTAACTATTTAGATGATCTTGGGGAAGTGTCTTCCTTTGTCTGTGTCATAAGTTTCTCATCTGTAAAATGGGGGTGATGATCCTGACTTCATAGACTGCTTAAAAGAATTAAATGGGATGAGGGTTGTAAGGCACCTACGATAGTGTCTGGCATGTAGTTAGAGTTTGGCAGACGTGGGTTTGCTTCCTCCTTTTTCAGAGATAGACTGTGTTTTCAGTACTTGTAGTAGGCAGAATTCTAAAGATTCACCCCCCCAGAAACCCACCCCCTGATTTTTGAACCAAATACTAATCTAGGTACCATTTGAAGGGATTTTGCTGATGTGATTAAAGTCCCAAGTCAGTTGATTTTAAGATTAAGAGATTATCCAAGTGAGCCTGACCCAATCAGTTGAGTCCTTTAAAAGAAGAATTTTTCCCTGGTTGATAGCACAAGAGGTCATAGAGATTCAATGCAGGAGAATGATCCAAAAAGCCATTTGTAGCTTTGAAGGCAGAAAGGGCCACATACCAAGAAATATGGGTGGATTCTGGAAGCTGAGAGTTGCCCTTGGCTGATAAGGTAAGGACTTGGGCACCTCAGTCCTATAACCATAAGGAGATGAATTCTGCTATCAACCAGTGGGCTTGGAATAGGACCCTGAGTCCCAGAGGGGGACCACAGCCTTGGCCAACACCTTGATTTCAGCCTGGTGTGGCCCTGGGCAGAGAGCAAATCTGCACTACGCTGCACGTCTAACTCACGGATCATTTGCTGCAAGCAACAGATAAACTAATGCAGTGCTTAATGTGGCGCCATAGCTTTAAACCGAGCATCTCTCCAGGGGAACCTGACCAGAGAGGCATGATCCTTTTGGGTGTTACTGAGTCTTGAGGTTATAGAACTTTAGAATTGGAAGGACTGTATTTATCATTAGCACCAACCTCCTAATTTCATAGGTTAAAAAATGAGGTCAGAATAGAATGGCACAGTGAATCAGGGCCAGGTATGGGACTTCCAATCTGTGTCTCCCTCTAGAAGCCCACATCTTCCCTGAGTATCAGCCACTGAAACTTTTAATACTTCCTGCCTATACTTTTTGCCCCTCACACTACCCACCTTCCAAGGATGGCCTGATTCCAAGAAGAGTTTTGGTTCCTAACCTGGAGTGCACATCAAAATCATATGTGCATCTTTAAAAAAAAATATGCCCTAGAATGAGCTGAGAATTAACATCAAGGGATTGAGAGAACCTTCTCGACCAAAGGGGGAAGGTGAAATGAGACTAAGTGTCAATGGCTGAGAGATTCCAAACAGAGTCGAGAGGTTATCCTGGAGGTTATTCTTATGCATTAAGTAGATATCACCTTGTTGTTCAAGATGTAGCAGAGAGGCTGGAGGGAACTGCCTGAAAATGTAGAGCTGTGTTCCAGTAGCCATGTTTCTTGATGATGATTGAACAATGATATAGC
>PVIY010043867.1:0-20059 GCA_004026745.1 Myrmecophaga tridactyla
TTAACAAATGAAACAATCTGGCAATATTTATCAAAGGAAGTACAAGTTATGATTATGAGAAAATGTGATGAAATTTTCATTAAAGAAGAAAAATTTCCTGAGAAAACATTGCAAAAGAGAAATTAATCAAAAATGAAACAAAATATTTTCAATAAAATTAAAATTCTTATTTTGATTTAGACAGAAATAGAAACACTTGTTAATTTAATAAAAATTAATGCAGATTGGGCGGCTGCTGTGGCTCAGCAGGCAGAGCTCCGACCTGTGGTGCTGGAGGTCTGGAGTTCAATCCCTGGTGGCTCCTGCCCATATGCAAATTAAAAAAAAAAAATTAAAAATTAATGCAGATTATTCAGTCAAGTATCTCCCTGAATGTGTAAGTCAGTTAAATCATATTTATGATTAGAAATAGTGGAAATAGGCTTTACATAAATTATGTAAGATTGATCACAGAAAGAATAAAAAGCTAAACTGCAAAGAAGAATATATAAACTAAAAGTGATAATATTGAAGTTTTATAGAAGCTGTAAAGAATCACATATGTAAATATAGAATATAGTAATTAGTATTTGATCATTCATGATACATTTTTCCTGAATTTTGTAGTTATTGAAAATTACCCTTTTAATGTTATTAATTTTTAATCAAGCAGTCTAATTTTATTTCCTTAGAAAAAGATTCACAGTTGTGCCCACCTCCACCTCAAATACCCAATCTTCAAGATATAACAACAACAGTAAATTATCAGGATGGAGAAAAAGTATCTGTCCTCTGTGAAGAAAATTATCTACTTCAGGGACCAGAAGAAGTTGTGTGCCAAGATGGAAGATGGCAGTCAATCCCACGCTGTGTTGGTCAGTAGTTCCCAACCTGCTTTATTCTTTCCGACTGAGGTTCCTATGCTTCTGGGGGCTGCTTAATTGAAGAAGGTGAAGACATTCATCCATATCTAATACACTGTATCTTGAAACAATACATTAGAATTAGGTGTCTAAATCAATCAACATTCTTTCACTTCTCACAAATGTATCCAGGCAAAATATTGGAATATTCTTTGAGTTCGAGATAAAAATTTTGTTTGCACCTAGTTCAATCCTCAGGATGAAAAGTACAAGAATAAAGGTGGACATTGAACAACAAGGTAGTAACTTAGATATTATGGAGATATATATCTCTTCCAGTTGTGCAAATATTTGTTCAGTTTTCAAAAATAGTGTTTGTTTACATTACTTTGGTTTTAAAACAACCAATAAAATTTGATTTTTTTTTTCTTTTTTTGCATGGGCAGGCACTGGGAATTGAACCCCGGTTTCTAGCATGGCAGGCAAGAACTCTACCTACTGAGCCACTATAGCTTGCCCTAAAATTTGGTTTTAATTTTCAATTTAAACATTACATTTGTGCTTGAACTTTGATCTCTGTATTTTATCTAGAAAAAATGTCATGTTCTTCACCAACTCTTAGAGAACATGGAATCATTGGATCATCTATATTTTCTGAAGAAAGGGAAGAAATATCCAACCCTAGGTGTTACAAGACATGGCACTAAGTTAAGATATACCTGTGAAGATGGTTTCAGGATGGCTGAAGGAGATGAGATAACATGCTACATGGGAAGATAGAATTCTGTACCTCAGTGTATAAGTGAGGGCAGTGTGCCAGACTAATATTCTGTGTTCAGTCTAATTCATTAAAAATAATCAATTGTCATCAAGGTCATATTTGATTGGATGGATCAAATATTGTAATGTGTGTTAAGAGCACATGGATAGGAAGTCTAACATTCAAATTTATACATATGTGTATATATGTATATATAAATCATTTTGCATTGCTATTAAAAATAATTTTACAATGTTCCTTTTGATTTCTTGCAATATTGTAGTACGTTCCTTAGGTTCCTTAATCTTCAATGTATTTATTTTTAACCATCATGGTTTCTTAGAGAAGCACTAGTCATCTGTTTGATAAATGTACAGATATTTTAGATGAAGTTATTGCTCACATTGTGAGAGATGGACAGAAACAAGAAGAAAGGTTTAAGAAGTGATTTTGGACCTCTCTGTGATATGACAGCAGTCAGTGTGCAATTATGTCTTTTCAAATAAAGCTAGTAAATATGACATCCCATACATAAAACTGCATTTTAGAATTAGTGTTGTGGATTACGTTTTTTTCAGTGTTCTTTTAGGAATTCCTTGTGAAAGGCCACTTTTGATTCTTCATGGTGTTTCATCTCCAAGGTTAGACAGTTACCAACATGGACAAGAAGTTACATATGACTGTACCATCGGTTTTGGGATTGATGGACCTGTTTCTACATAATCTTTAGAGGAAAATGGCCCAGTCCACTGGAATGCAGAAGTACAGTGTATTTATTTTTATTCTAGAGATGAAAATATCTTTAATTAAAGCATAAATGGTACAATTAAGAAACCATATGGTAATTCTAGAATTTAACAAGTTATCTCTGGAAGTTCTGTGTTCTGGTAGAGAAATAGAGCCTTAGTAATAAGAAATATTTGACAAAATAAACCAAATTATTTCCTTTTCACATCTTCTTGTGTGCATTTTCAGCATCCTCTGCTATACATTCTCAGACTGCTCATCTCTATTCATGGAGCACAGCTGGTCCTTCCTCATTATTGTCATTATTCACCTTGCTATTAATTTATCAATTATTTCCTTTTAGATATATAATTTTCCAAAATATTTGGAATAATTTATATGCAACTTACATTTTAACACAAGTTAAAAAAAGAGAAGGGAATATAAATGTAATGCTGATGGCTTGTATGAGGAAGGAGAGAATGTAAATGCAAGAAATAAGAATGACTGCAAGTTTTACATCTACACATATCTTCTCAGACTTCTTATATTACTATGTCCACTCTAATCCTGTAATAAATATAGAACAATTAAATGTAATTCAGTCATCTGCTTACAATATATTTTGTCAAGTTATGAAAAATATTGTCCAGCATTCACTGGTTCGATATGTAGCTAATTATTATTTTAGAATTTAATTATTGGATATTATATGATTTAAAATATTTCCTGAACAAATGTTTATTTTTTCTTCAGAAACAGATTGTTTTAGATTACTGAATGTTGATAATGCCATACTCATAAATCAGAAGAAGAAATCATATAGATCTGGAGAACAATTAATGTATAAATGTCCTCAGTATTTCCAATTGGATGGATGAAATATTGTAAAGTGTGTGAAGAGCAAATGGATAGGAAATCTAAAATGCAAAGGTACTCTCAAGAAATTTTTTTAATTTACTGATTGAAGTATTTTAGGCAATAAAATATAGAAGCTTTTGTCACTGGCATCATTTAAAAATGGGCATAGACAAAATTTTCAGAACTAATTAAAGAGATGAGACTGTATGTGCACATTTATCTTGTCACTCAATGAGCCTTTTATTACCTCACATTATCTTGAAACTTCTGATGAATGACACCATTGTTCATTGCAGTGTCGTTAAGCATTTTCTGAAAGAGTCATTCGAGTTGCTTTTATTACTTATAAATTTATTTTTCTGCTACTTCCTCACATCTGCTGAATCTTTTCGATTGCTATCTTCCTAATTAACCACAGTATTTTTCATAGCATGTTCTTAATTCTTGACCTAGTCTCTAGAAGTGCATACCTCTGCTTACTTTTCTAAGGGACCATATTTCTGGCTAATGGGTTAAATAATTGCTAACCCAATCTGATGATGTCACATAATCTCTTTATTATGCCTTTTTTAGAATCTAACTTTATATTGAATTTATGTAATTTATATTATTTCTTTGCCATTCTCATTTTGACTGATTTCATAAAAGAGCAGAAAGTCTCTCAAACATATAATGAAAGATGAGAGAGAGAGATTTAAGATGTGAAGGTTTAAATTTTATATTGAATGTTTATTTACCCACATTCTCTCAATCTTACATATAGATTTTACATAACAGATTATCTATGATTTTAAATCTGCCTTAAAATATATTTTGAATCTCCTTCATTGAGTTGTTCTTCAAAATGCTCACTAACTGAAGAGACTTTTCTTTCTATTCAGATGTTACCTGTGTGAATCCACCCATAGTGGAAAATGCTAATATTATATCTAGCACTATGGGTAGATACCCACCTGGTGAGTGAGTACGGTATGAATGCATCAAACCTTTTTATCTATTTGGGGAAGTAGAACTGACATGCCTAAATGGAACCTGGACAGAATCACCTAAATGCAGAGGTAGAATATTTTTGTCCCAAAAATTTGTAGGGAAAATAATAGAGTTAAAATGTGCTGATACAAATATATAGTGAAATAGTGCTCAAGGAACATATTATTCCAAATGAAAATAAAGTAATGGTGCTTAAAATCCCATTTTTTTTGTGGACTAAACAAGTAATTAGGGATGTTTGTTTTATGAATGATGAATGGATTATATTAAAGGAGCTGTTGAAATGTTGGAAAATCCCTTATCTTAAGCATTAAGACATTGAGTTATTTTCCTAGGAATAAGTGTGTAAAGCATATCATAATTTGAAATTTACAAGACACAGCTTGGAAATGATCATACGAAGTGTGAGACAAATTGGGGCATCTTCAGCAAATTGATTACATGTAATTGGATGAGAGTGACTGAGCTCATTCAGAGAAAAAAAAGTCTTGATGCTTGGTCTTGTGGTAATCCACATATAGAGTTCCAAAAATAAGTCAATGAAGGCAACATTATATCAGCTACTTCTATTTTGATATATTAAATGTTTACCTGGAATATTTTTTTTTTCTAATTTCACTTAACATAATGTCCTCAAAGTTCATTCATCTTGTCACATGCTTCAGAACTTCATTCTTTCTAACAGCTTAATAAGATTCCATCAAATGCATATACCACATTTGGTTTATCCATTCATCAGTTGATGGACACTCGGGTTGTTTCCATCATATAGCTTAGTGAATAATGCCACTATGAACATTGGTGTGCAAATGTCTGTTCCAGTCCCTGCTTTCAGATCCTCTGGGTATTTACCAAGTAGTGAATAGACTTTCTGAGAAACTGCCAAACTATCCTCCAGAGTTGCTAGACAATTTTACATTCCCACCAGCAGTGAATAAGTGCTCCTATTTCTCCACATCCTCTCCAAAACTTGTAGTTTCCTGTTTGTTTAATAGTGGTTAGCATGAGATGATATACCATTTTGGTTTTGATTCACATTTCCCTAATAGCTATTAAAGCTGAGCATCTTTTCAACATGCTTTCTAGACATTTATATTTTCTCCTAAGAAAAATGTCTATTTGTATCTTTTGCCTATTTTTTAATAGCAATGCTGATCTTTTTACTGTTGAGATGTAGGGTTTCTTTATATATTCTGAATATTGGACTCTCTTCAGATATGGGGTTTCCAAATATTTTTTCTCAGTGAATTGGCTGCCTTTTAATCCTTTTGACAAAGTCCTTTGAAGTATATAAGGCTACAATTTTGATAGTGTCCCATTTATCTATTTTTTTCATTGCTTGTGCTTTGGTATAAAAGTTGAGAAACTACGGCCTATTAGTAGTTCTTGCATGTTTCCCAATATTTTCTTTTAGGAATTTTTAGTGCTGGCTCTTACATTTAGGTCTTTGAGACATCTGAAGTTAATTTTTTATACAATGTGAGATAGGGGTCCTCTTTCATTCTTTTGTTATGGATATACATTTTCCCAATGTCATTTATTTTGAGACTCTGATGTTTTATTTTTCTATGGTCCCTGAAACTCTGTTCATATTTTCTTTGTTTTCAGTATATTTTCCTACTGGGTTATTTCCATTGTTCTAACCTCAAGTTCATGGATTCCTTCTTTTGCCATATCCAATTGACTATTAAGCTCATTCAATTAATGTTAAAAATTTTCTGGAGACTATATTATCAAACTTATAATTTCCATGAAGGTTCTAAAAATCATTGTTAAATAATTACACAGTCTCAGGTATCTTTTGAGATTTTCCTCATTCTTGAGGAAATGTCTTTTCTCTTTTGAGATTTTCCTCATTCTTGATAGGTAGAGTGATTTTCCATTGTATCCTGAAAATTTGGAGTATTGTGCCTTGAAACTTTGGACTTTACTTGCCATCTATTTCTATTACTAGCATGCAGGGTACAAATCCAGGCTCACCACTTGGCCTCCACTGACCCCATGGGAAATAGAATAGATGCCTTTTCTATCTCAGGGCATTGGAAATCCAGGCTGTTCACTTGGTCTCTGCTGACTGAAGGTTGGGAGGTCTTCTGTGACTTCTATGATTTTTTCTAGAATAGATCCAGTAGTGTAAAAAAAAAGATGGCTGTACTGCTCCTTTCTCAGGCCTCAGGCTTGAGATCACAGGCTCACTGGAAGACTTTTTTACCCAAACCTGGTATCATTTCTGAGATGTGATTTCCTCCAATGCATATACCACAACATATATACAAGAGGCAAAAGTAAAACTCGAATACACACTGCTTGTTATTCCTTGAGTCTCATATATCTATATTGGAATATTTTAAACCAAATATATTTATTATTACTTTATGTATGCTTTATTGTGAGGCCAAATGAAAGACTGGGAAATAGTGTCACTTGCCCTATAATTGTTAAGATTATCTATAGGAAATACTTCTATTGTTAGAAAACACGTCTTGCTATATATTGTGCTGTGTTTTCATCTCAATTTAACTTGTAAGATGATTTGTTCACAAAAATTAATATTTCTTAGCTTCTAAAGGAAAATGTGGGCCCCCTCCAGCTATTGCCAATGGAGATTTAATGTCATTTCTACAAAAAGAATATGACCCAGGAACATCATTGGAGTATCAATGCCAGGCCTATTATGTACTTCACGGTGACACACACATAATATGTAGAAATGGAGAGTGGTCAGAACCTCCAAAATGCTTAGGTAAATGCTTCACTATTCCAGGGATCCTGAAAACCAGGAGTAATAAGAACAATCGTTGTTTATGATTGAATTTTCATGGAATAACAAACAACAAATAGGCTGAATGCATGACTATTAAATATTAATATATGTGGAAATATAGATTGGTAAATTATTATTCAAACACAGCAGTAGTGAAAGGGTTTTGAATTCAAGACACTTAATGTGATAATTCACATTTTGAACCCTTGGTAATAACATCAAATTGTCACCTTTAAGCATTATACATTATTTTTGAATCAGCTATATTTTCAATTATATTTTAATGTAATAAAATCTACATTATATTTTTTCATAAAGATAATTTGGGAAAACTTTTTAGAAGGAATTCCCAAGAAAGTATATAAGATTTTACTGAAAACCTAGAAACCTGTGGAAATGAAGATTTGTGTTAATTAATGTTTTATGTTCACTTTTTCTACTTATAGAGGCATGTGTAATATCAGAGGATATCATGTGTGAACATAACATACACTTAAAATGGTCAGATAGAAAACTGTATTCCAAAACAGGTGATATTATTGAATTCAGCTGTAAATATGGCTATAATCCAATGACACCAATTATATCTTTTCAAACAAAGTGTCAGGAAGGGACAGTGATATATCCCAGTTGCACATAAAATTTGGTATTCTGTATTCATGTAACTAAAATTAATTCATTTAATTAATTTTATTTAATTTGAATTTTGTATTATGAATCCAATTCAACTACATTTTACTTTCTATGTGTTAATTCATTTTTATTTATATCAGAATTTATGTCAAATATTAAGATGAAGTTGTCATTGTAATCAAGAAAGACCAGTGTCTTACTTCTTAAATGCACTACATTTAAACTTGGTGAAGAATTATGCGATGTGTCCTACTCACAAAACACTTCTTGCAAGAAATTAGGTGCACTCACTTCAGAGCTTGCTTCTGTTCATCACTCTTTTCTCTCAAAGATTTCTCCTTTCTACAACTCTCTATTTCAGAAAAATGGAAAACATAGGTGGTCTCCATCTTCAAAATCCTATCACTTCATAAACATATAAGGCCAACTGAGTGATACCTTATGCTATTGACATGATATCTATAATTGTTTTTTATTCCAAATATATCAATAGGTAAATATAAAAAATATGAAACGTGTGATGCTCTATAAAAAGTCAGGTGTATTCCATGATCCAAACAAATCATAGAATCGGACTTCAGATCCAGATGGGGTATAATCATTGTAACTTTGTCATAGAAAGTGGTGGATATTCAATAGCAGGTATAATCACACACACACACACACACACACACACATGCACACACATGTGATTCTTTGAACACAAAATTAATATTTACTGAATAAATATTAACATAAAATGCAATAATATATTTATGATGTCTGTATTTGTGTTAGAGTTAATAGCAATAAGAGTCAATGTTTAGGTCATTCATAGTGATGTGTATTCTCTAATTTTTTATCTTTAACCTTGAATACCAAGAGTATGTTATTTAAATTATGGCTGAACAGAAAGCTAAGGAAGGCACAGAAAGGAGTATGAAGAGCTTGTTGGGAATGAGCATGAGTCCTGCAACATACTCTTCATTTTTTTAAACTTGTTTTATTGTGAAAAATAACATATATATGAAAAAAAAAACCAACAATACATTTCCAAGTACATTTTAACCAGTAGTTATACAAAAGATTTTAAAGTTTGGTATGGGTTATAGTTCCATGATTTTTCATTTTTTCTCCTAGCTGCTCCAAGATAGTGGAGACCAAAAGACATATCAATATATTGATTTAACAGTCATATTCATTTGTTAAGTCCTATCTTCTCTGTTACACTCTTCCTTCTATTTTTTTTCTTTTTTGTGAAAAAGCAATAAATTTCAGAGTACACTGCAACAATTAGTTCTACAACAGATTTAAGAGCTTGCTATGGGTTACAATTCTGCAATTTTAGGTTTTTATTTCTGGCTGCTCTAAGGTACTGGAGATGAAAAGAAATATGAATATACTGGTTCAGCATTCATACTCATTTGTTAAATCCATCTTCTCTATATAACTCCACAATCATTTTTTATCTTTCTCTCACTCTTTAGGGATATTTGGGCTATGGCCATTCTAACATTTTTATGTTGGAAGGAACCATCAATAATAGGTGATAAGGGGATGGAACTAGTTGATGTTCTGAAAATGCTGACCCCTCTGCATTTCAGGACTTATCTGTTCCAGGGACCCATCTGGAGGTTTAGGTTTCTGGAGAGTACCCTAGTGCATGGAACCTTTGTGGAATCTTATATAATGACTTAGGTATTCTTTAGGAGTAGCAGGAATGGTTTTGGTTGGAGTTTGACAAGTTGTGATAGTCTAACTGAACCTCGGGTAAGAGTGACCTCCAGAGTAGCCTCTCGACTCTATTAGAACTCTTTCAGCCACTGATACCTTATTTGTTACAGTTCTTTTTCCCCTTTGGTCAGGATGGCATTGTTGATGCCATGGTGCCAGAGCCATACTCAACCCTGGAGATCATTTCCCATGCCTCCAGGGATGCTTTCATGCCTGGATGTCATGTCCCACGAGTGGGGTGGGGAGGACAATGGTTTAATTTACACAGTTGGGCTTAGAGAGAGAGAGAGAGGACACACCTGAGCAGCACAAGAGGTCCTCTAGAGGTGACTCTTAGGCATACCTGTAGGTAAGCAAAAATTCTTCACTACGTATATAAACTTCACAAGAGAAAGCCTCAAGATTAAAAGCTTGGTTTAAAGTTCCATATTGTTTCTCCCATCCCTCATGTAACTTTCTCAATACTTTTTTTGTATGCTGTATGGTGGGGTCACATTTAATTCTTTTTCCATGTGAGTATCCTGTTATTGCAGCACCATATCTTGAGTTTTTGTTTGTTTGTTTGTTTGTTTCTTTCTTTCTTTGCTTGATGATTTGTTTTTCGGGAAATGTATGGGCCTGGAATTAAACCTGAGACTCCTCCATGGCAGGTGAGAATTCTACCACTGAACTTCCCATGCACCCCTGCCAAGACTTTTAGATTAACTGCTTAATATATTCTGAGACATATCCAGGCATTCATTAAGCTTTACAGGATTAAAGGCTCTCATTCTTACTCTGGGATCTCTGTATTTGGGTTGTCTGAATGAGTTTCCTTATGAATATTTCTAAATGACATCTATCCAAATAAATTGAGTTAGATTATGCACTACTGAAAATTTAAGTTTGAGTCAAAACAAACCTTCCTTCTTTTGGTCTCAAAGAGTAGATGAAGATTTAAAATACAGGCGTTTTCTTCTTTCCCCTGTATTCTGAATTAGCTTAATCCTTACCTATTTGGCTTGTTCTTATCTCTTAATACCAGGTTATACATATATAAACCACCTCTCAAAATCAAGAAATAACAATTACCACACCAGAATAAATGTGACTGCTATAAGAGCATACAGTCTAGACACCAGTTTCCTTATAAATATTTTCTAAGTGAGATCATACAATATTTGCTCTTTTGTTTCTGGATTCTTTTCCCTCATCAAATAACCCACATGTTCATTCACATCGTTACATGCCTCACAACTCCGTTCCTTTTTATAGCAGCACAATGCTCACCCACATGTATCCACCATCATTCACCAGTATAATTCTCAGTCAGCACATCTTTCAACCACCTCTATCTGCTCGGTCTTGTCTATAACATCCAATGTCAACAGTTCATCAATTCTAGATAATTTCATTGTTCCTGAGATAAAGCCAAAAAACACAACCTCACCAAATAGAAGAAACCAACCTCCCCCAACACTAGACCTTCCCCCTACTGTGTGCCCCTGGTGTTGCTGTTATACTGTTGTTGTTTAGCTGTTAAACATGATTGTTCCAATCATTGGTCTATTCCAGCACTTTCAAATCTTCTATCTTTTTTCCTAACCATTGTGCACTTAATTCTAAACCCTAGATTCCCAGAGTTCATCCACTGTAGCCCTCCAGAAGAAGGAAGACTGAAGCCAGTGACTGGGGGCCAGGGCCTGAGGCCTCCCCACATGTCTGAGGTGGAACCAGTCCTCAATATCTGTAATACCATTCCCTTTTGTGTAGTATAGGGCTCTGATGAGCACTTGGGGCACTACAGCTTGCTCAGGTTCACTCTGTTTATTTGGTGTCCAGTCACAGCTAAGGGAGCAGGCTTAGAAGTCAGACTGCCTAGGTTCAAATCCCAACTCTGTTGTTCAACACCTGTTTGACTTTGGACAATTTCCCTAACCTCTCTGGACCTCAGTTTCTGCATCTCTAAAATGGATCCAATAATTGTGGGACCGGTCTGTGATCCACTGGCCTACCTTTGGCTGCATTTTGTTCTGTATAAGTGAATCCTTTGGGATTTTGACCATTCTGATGGTGTCTCCCTTGCCTATATCTCAGGGGTGCCATCACATTGTTGCTGCTGGCCCTGTGTCAACAAGGGCTTAACTTCCATGCATCATCTCATTTCATGCTCATGGCATGTCCACTGTGCAGCAGAGAGAACTGAGGCTCAGAGAAGCATCAGATTGCTCTGGTTCCAAAGCCTCATAGGGGTAGGCAGGCCTCGAAGCTGGGTCCTCAAGCCAGTCTGGAGTGGCCTCTGATGCAGACCCAGGGGGTTGATACCTATGTAGGGGCTTCTGGGTCTGAGTGGGCATTGCTACCAGGATGGGTGTCTAGAGGGCACTGTCAAGGTTTCCATCATCTTGCCAAGTCTGGATTGAGTTCCTGGGCCAGGGCAGAAGCCCTCTATTACCAGGTCTTTTCTAGGGCTTGGGCTGATCTGAAAGAGTTCTTGGAGATCACCCAACCTCAACCTGAGCAGGACAGAGGGTCAAATAGAGCCTGGGATGCCAGGCCTGCCCAAGTCATTAGAAATGACTTTCATTAGAAATGGAAAATTTTCTGTGATAATTTCCACCACTAATCTTTCTTCTCCTTTTCCCTTCTCTTCTCCATCTCACATGACTGCAACATGTATGTTCATAGGCTTCATGTTGTCATTCCATTTCCTGAGACGCAGCTCATATTTCTCCACTGTATTCCTGTGTTTTCTTTTGCATGTCCTATTTCAGATATCCAGTCCTGTAGTTCACTAATCCTTTCTTCTACCTCTTCAAATCTATTACTGTAGGTTTCCTTTTTTTCCTCCATCTCTTCTATCGTGCTTTTCATTCCCATAAGTTCCATGATTTGTTTTCCCAAACTCTTGATTTCTTCTTTATTTTGGCCAATGCCTTCTTTATATCCTCCCTCAACTTATTGATTTGATTGTTGATGCGATTTTTCATGTCTGCTTGAATGTCCTGAGGTAGTTGTTTCCACTCATGTATTATATTTCAGTTGTTGGTATGTTTCTTTGACTGGGCCATATCTTCAGTTTTCTTAGTATGACTTGTTATTTTTGGCTGGCATTGAGGCTGTTGATTTCCTTTATTAATGTACTGTGCAGACTGTTTTACTCTTCTAATAAGGATTTTCTTGTTCTTTATCTGCTCTTTGAATTTCAATTCAGCTTATTCTAAACCTCTAGCCTAGAATTCCTTGAGGAAAGGATTCCACTTGATGTGGGCACCACCTTTCTGTTGGGGAAGGTGCAGCTTTCAGGGAATTAACTCCTTTCACCTGACTAGTTATTTTGTCTTTCTGAGAAGCTTAATTTTTCCCTTGCCTTGAGCAGATGGAGGCTGAGAAACAGCTTCTGCCTTGATGTGTACTTTGTGTTTTGGACTCCTGTGGAACTGGAGACCTTGGGAAATCTCTGCAATAACTTGTCATCAGCCCCTCATGAACTCATATGTCTTTCAAGCCTTTGTAGCAGTCATTTGGGGGGACAGCACTTCTTTGGGGTTGGGTTCCCCTAATGGCAGGTGAGCAGCATGGACAACTTAACCAGGGCTGTCACGTGATTATGCTGGCAGAACAAGTAATCACCCAAAGGTTCCTTGACAGGAAGAGACCCCCTGACCTCCCCTTCATCACTCTCAAGCCTCCAAAGTACTGTCCATGAATACCCCTTGGAGAAACAAGAGCCCTTTCCCTACTTGTCTGAAGCCAATGGGCTTTTCCACACTGGTGAAGTATATCCACTGTCTAAGGAGGTGATGAGGGAGTAGGGGCTTGCAAGTGACTGGATCAAGTTCCGTACTGCCAGGAAACCCCAGAAGAACAAAACTATTCCAAGGAATCTCTTCTCAAAGTCTTAGGTGGGGAAGGAACCTGGCATGTTGGCCTCAGACCCAGCACGGGTGAAGGCGCTGTAAACTGTAAAAGGCTGAGTACGATGGAGATGATCAAAAGGATCCCAGCATGTGAAGCCCCATTAATGGCCAGTCAGTAGGAGGGGAGAGCAGAAGTGAAAGCTATCAGGGCCATGGCACACATCCTCAAGGGTCCCTGGACTTGAGGTGAGGAATTTTAGGACCATCTCCACAGTCCCCAACATGCTAGAAATTCCACTTGAGTCCCCACTCTTGTTGCACGTTAATCTCGCAGACAAACTTGAACATAGATCTCTGAAAGGGGTCCACACCCCGTTCTGTAACTAGAGGGCTCCAGAGAACTGTGAGGCCTTGGGTCACAAGTGTCCAACTCTTCCCCCAGGGGCCAGGAATCACCATTGAAAGGGACAAGATCTGGGGTTTCCCTGGGTCTGAGTCCTACCTGTACCCCAAGTGGAGCCAGAGGCCCTTGCTCTGACCACTGCGTGTGGAAGGGCATCTCAGCAGGATTCCAGATGAGTTCTTGAGCTAGGTCACTAAGCAGGGTGTTGTCCACCTCACCTTAGAGGGTCTACTATGACAGGTAGTGGTGATACAGATTGCCTGTCTTTGAAAGACACCACCATGCAGGGGGTGCAGGTTCAATAGTTATACAACCCTGATCTCAACAGCTGCCTGGGGAATTGACTACTGTTCCTCTGGGCAGACTGGGTGATGGGGAAACATCCTGACTCTACTCACGTCTTGTAAGTGAAAAGAAGAAAAGCCCATCATCTGGAGTGCCCTGAGGATTTGGTCTCCCCCTCCCTGAGGGCATAGTCAATGTGCACGGGGGTTAACCTCAGTCCTGTGAGGCCACTGACTGGCAAGACCCTCAGGTGGGGATGAGAGCTTAGTATAGAGGGGCTGGGGCCAAGGAAAACTTGATGGCACATTGTCTCATCTGCACTCAGTTGAGGAAATCAGCATTCAGTCCTATCCACTCCTCATCCATCTTCCTCTTCCCACTCTAATCCAGAAATTGGCAGGAGCCTTTGGTTCAGGGAACCAACTACAGTGAGACAGCTCCCCTGCCCTGCACTGATCTGTCTGACGGACACCCCCCCCACCACCAAGCACAATCTATAGGGAAAGAGGAAACAGGAGCAGAAACAGGGCTCTATCCATTTATCGTCTGATTTAAAGAACAGATTTCACAATTTGGCTGTTAATATCTTTTAAATTGTCTTAATCATGTATTTCAACAACTTTGATGAATTTTATCAGCTCAACTTTGCTCTTGTCATAGGGAAGAAATAAAAGTCCTTGCCATGGCTTGAGGGCTCTGAAAAGAAGAGGTGAGGAGAGGGATGGGAGTGGATGGGGCAGAATCCAAGGTAGGAGACCTCCAGGCTGCCCCTGGAGAAGCAGGGCAGAAGCTCATAAAACACAGGTGTCAGTGTAACCAGGGCAGGTCAATGTTTTGTAGTATCTGAAGCTTTCATCACTTGGAAGGTACCACTTTGTTGAATGTAATGCAAAGTTACTCCTCAAATCTTCCTGCAGCACCCCCTGGCAGTGGGTCACTGCATCTTAATCTCCATGTCATTTCTTTAGGTTCAGTTGTCTCCCTTCCTGACTTTGCAGTCTAATATCATCACATGAACTCTAAGGCCTGTTGCCAAACACATGTACTTACACTGACCACCTATCAGTCGTATTTCCCCAATGTCTCCATAATCTACTGGACAAGACCCAGTCCCTCTTTTCTATAATCATCTCCAGGAGGCCTGCTTGGATTTTTGCACTCTCTGGAGAAGAAGCCTTTCTGTGTCCTCAGAATAAGTCCTCCTCATCTCTAGGTCAGTGTTTATCATGTGGATATGCCACCTCTTCTCCCTCCCAGCTACAAGCTCAAGGAAGTCCAAAACCTGCCCCAAGGCCTCTCCATGTTGTTGGACATGCAGAAAGTGTTCCAAAATTTTTAGTTGAATGACTGCATAAATGTGAGGCAGCTGGAAGGAAAGAGTTTTAAGTATCATTCCCATTATCTCCACTGAGCTCTTGGACATCAGGCAACTCAAGTCACCTGTCTTAACCCAGGTGTCAGGATTAAGTGATTTAGAGCTGTGAGGTCTGTCTTGGTTTAATGTTTCCTGAGCAGTAGCTTTGACAAGTAATTCAACTGTGAGCATTCCAGTTAGCATTCCTATACAGAAAGAAGGCCACTGGTCATCCTAGTCCATGCCTTGTGCAAATGAAGACATTGAGGTATGCCTCCTCTCTCATGGGTGAATGTCAAGGATGTGGGCTTCAATGGGGTCGACATGTGCCCTCTAGAATTCCTTCAGGTTTTGATTTGCTGAGGCTGTCATGAGGCTACGTGGACCTTGTCCTGTTTTTCATCCTCTTCTCCTCCTGTTTGACACATCATGAATCCTGTACACCATATTCTTTGCATTCTTCTCATAGCATACTCCCTAGCCTGCTTCCTCCATGGCCAACCTCACAGGAAGCATCTTCGCTCTGGGAAAAGGACAAGAGTTTGCCTATCTGAAAGACACCCCTCCCAAAAACCATGTTTCCTTGTTTGATTTCTCTTTGAGGCTGTGCCTTGAGAACATGTCCTTGGACTCTTCTACAAAGCTGATACTTTAGCTTCAGCTTGACATAGGCTGTCCATAGCCAAAACCCTTTTGCCCACTTGTGTCTGATTCTGATTATAATGTAAAACCATGGGAAGATGTCATGCCACAGAGCCATCCTATCTAAATTCCACTTAAATTCAACTTCTTCATGGTGCTGACCCAGAAAGGAATCTACCTTTCCAAGGATGACACAGCCACAGCCAGCCCTTATGGGTGAGACATTCCATGTTTTGGAATGCTGTTGTCTCTGCATGTTAGCTACTCGAAGACAAGCCATGGCTTTTATGCTAATGATCTCCAATCTTCATGATGACCCAGGAAGTAGATGGTAGAATGACCCCATTGTGTCGGTGTGGAGACTGGGGAGAACCTGAGATGAGAGTTACAATGACTACACCATGGTCACAAGATTTTTAAGAAAGTTCATCTGTGTTAGAATTGAGTTCTCCCTCCTCATGTATGGGGCCCAGTCTGCACACAGGCCTTCCCAAGTAGCTCTGGGGAGTGATGTGTTGAGGAAACTTGGTCCAGACAACAGTATAATATGTTTAAGGAGGATGAGCATCAGGAGTCAAGAGGGCCTTTCCTGGAGGACCTAACGGTTGAGAAGTTTCAGTTAAGTGGCTTAAGGAGATGACCTCACTTCCTTTGAGCTACAATCCAATGGAATGTAGAACCTTGGTAACCAGGCACCTAGATTCCACAACAGTCCCCCTACCAGGCTCACTTAGCCAGAGATGATCAATGGATCAACATGTTCTCGTGTTGCATTTGTAGAGCAGCAGGATCTGGAATGAGAAAACCTAGGAAGGAGACATTTTTCAATAGATGTAGATGTTGGCTGAACCCTCCACCTCACCGCCACAGTCTGTTGGTCAGGGTGTTCATGAAGGTAAGTCAAAGTGGCCCAAGGTCAGAGAATTCAGGAAATGCCAGCATTGTTATCTTGCCTCTGTAGCCCCTCACTCTTCCTTTCAGTGTGAGGAGACATGAGGAACGGGGTTATCCATGGCCACGTTGGGAAACTTCACGTGCACTTTGTGTTCAAACGTGATGTCATGGATGTCTGTTGGGAAGTCAAGTGGTGATGGTGAAGGAATCCCCATGAAACGTGTTAATCCTGGGCTCAAAAGTTGTCATCTCCTATCGATGTGTACTGGGGAAGTGTGCAGACACCTGTCCACCTGATCAGGGTGGCAGAGATAGCATGGGGTGCCCCCCTCCCCTATGGCCAGGAAGCCTCTTGACCTGGGCCAGCAGTATGATCAAGTGAGAGCAGTTTGGTGGTTCTCCAACCCTGAGTCCTGAGGTAGCTGGGACATGTGAGAAGGAGTAGATCTAACTGTGGTCTCCTCCCTGGGTGCCCACCCATGGATTTTCCATCTGATTTGCACAATGTCTCACTCCCAAAGCCAGGTGAGCCTCCACCCCTGACCCATGCCAGCAACTTCTGCAGGCCTGCCCTTGACTTTCTTTTGTTATAGCATCTGAGAAGGGATGATGATATCCTTTTCACTTCTGGTAAGACCATGAGCTCCTTCACATTTTGTTCCTTTTTCTATTGTTACTTGTGGAAACCTGCTGTGCCCTTGAGCAGTCAGTTGGATGGTACTTCCACACCTTCTCTACCCCTTAACCATCTTCATGTTTTTGAGGGTGATTTTTGATTCAAAAGGGGTTCATGCTATGACAACAGTTCTGGTGAAATTGTACACTGCCATAGCACACTCCCTTAATCTTCCAGGGCAGGAGCTGTGGCCTGAGTCTCTACATCTTATTCCATAAGGGAAACTGCCTAATGGATAGGGCTTCTCCAAGCTCACAAGTCTTGAAGGGATTCCATTCTAGGTCCATTTAAGCCATGCAGTAGGGAACATCTTCTCAGTGTCCTAATGGATGGGGCATCCATTCCGTCCCACTGGAGATAATCCACAGAATGGGATGGATGTGTCACGCACATACAGACAAAATTTAATAGTTGGAGAAACTGAGCCTCTGTAAGGCTGTAGCAGTTCAGTGGCCACCAACAGTCTCTGACCATGGCTACTTCCCTGCTTCCTCCCGGTCCAATTGTGAACATTCTCTTATTTTGGCCAGTCTGGTGTCAGGGCGCCAAACAGAACCACTTCAGCGATTTGATTTCCAACTTCCCCGTGCAAATGTAGCCCCACCCAATTGTTCAGGCTCCCTTTTGGATTTGCTCTTTTTGAGGCTTCTGTTGAAGTCCTCAGTCTGTGAGGGTATTTCTCACACCTGGATCCTCCCAAAACTTGATCTTTGGTCTGAGCAGGGATCACCATGGCTGCAGGTTCTCAGAACTCCCTTTAAGGTAAAAGACATTCAAGTCTTGTTGTCGGTGTGATAACGAAGGTGTTCTCGCCATCTTGGTATTCTTGATGTACTGCCTCCACAGTAGGGAAGAATGAGATGTGAGCAGGCTCTTTCCCTCCATGTCTGGAGTAGACTCCTCTTCCACAGGATGGAGGGAAGATCATAAAGCTCCAGTGTGAATGCTTCTGGCTTCTGTCCTGCAAGAAGTTGAGTCCCCCCTTAATGTTTCCTCATCTCATGAATGGGGATGATTTGTGAGGAATCATGTGGATAAAGTGCTTTCCGCACATTGATGCACAACTCCTCATGATTTCATGATCCCCCCACCTGAGTTCTACTTTGGAGTGTGGGACCTTTTTCTGCTAGATACATTCCTGCCCCACTTCTTGCCCCAAAGCAGGGAGGGACAGGGAAAGGCAGGTCTGCATATATGCCCAGCCCTGGCCCTCTCCTGGTTCCCAGTCCAGTAGCTAACCACCTGCTTCTGCTATTCCAGTCTCAGCGTGCAAAAGTGTCACCACTCCAGAGTGACCTGGAGTACACCGGCAAGGTGGGAGCCTGGAAAAATTCATGGAGCGCATAGTGGCAGCTGTTGCAGAGGGCAACGACGTCTACCTATCCTTCCTCATGTTAAATTACCAGGGCTTTTTTGTCCATACAGCAGGTCCTGGACCGTGTGTCCAGCAGGTGAGCACGGCTTCCTCCTCAATCGATCTGGCATACCTGAGCTGAATGTCTGGGGAAGGTCATTGCAGCATCTAAACTCAGTTTCCTCCTCTTACTAGTGGGGTCATAGGAGGACCAACCTGCTGAGGTGAAAGTCAGGGTTGAATGATTCTGGGCCATAGAAAGTGTTTTTCCATGCCTGGCTTTCTGGAGAGGGAGCTCGTTGGAGAGGGCTTGTCAATGTTGAGAAATTTCCTTTCCACGTAAAGAGGCTCTGCTCCAAAGTGACCTTTGGAATCCTGTATTCCCATTCAGAGGAGGTTTGAGATTAAATCAAGCTGGATTCTGTTCTCAGTGTGGCCTGAGGTGCCACTCATGCTGGGGGCTGGCAGAGTGGCCCCAGGCCTCACCAATTATCATGAAGGAGTAGCTCAGGGATCATTCGTTCATCTAGGGTATATGAAGAATAATCTAGGTGCAGGCCCTTTTAAAGGCACTTAGCCTACTTCATTGCACAAAACTGTAGAATTGCCTGTGGCCTTCCACTTGCCAAATTATATGGGGTCAGATAGTAGCACTAGATGTCATTAGTAGGGGCGCACCGAAGAAGTTACATGTGACACCCCCCATGTACCCTCTAGTTATGGAAATAGCTGCAATTTGTGAGACAGGGATGGAGGAGGCCAGGAGTGCCTGAAAATGTGAGTGAGCTCTGGGTGAGGAGAGTGGGGCTCCTTCCTCACAGCCCAAGATGGGGAGTGGGGGCTGGTGCCAGGGGGGAATGGGCAGGTCCCTGCATCCATCTCATGATTCTCACTGGAGTTCAGAGGTCTGGGCTCCAACCCCTGCAGGACATCAGGACTCTCAGAGACCCATGCGAGAGTTCCTGGGATACTGGGTGCAGAGTGCTCCCGGAGACTCAGAGCACACTCCACACGCACCCAACTCTGCTGCCCCTCCACCACGCCAGCAGCAAACAGACACAGTTAAGGAGATGTGGGGAGAATGCAGCTCACAAATCCAACCTCACCACCCAGTCCTGTGAGCCTGGCTGTGGGTGGCTGAAGTGGGGTGTGTCCGTGCCCTTTAGGGACCATGACAGTGGGAAAAGGAGAGCCTCACATGGCTTGCAGAGAAGGAGGCATGACCTCAGGACATGAACTCCAGACTGAGGTGACACGATGTCCCTGGGTAGGCTGAGGCGGGGTCATTCTCTGTTCCCTCATCAGGCAATTTATGCACTTCCT
>PVIY010043868.1:0-20063 GCA_004026745.1 Myrmecophaga tridactyla
ACACTCCTGGGAGAGGGAACCCCTGAACTGTTGTCAGCCCACACCTGGTTTGGGGATTCGTTGGCCGTCGGCACAAGAAGCAGCACCTAGGAAACAAGACCTAGGGTAAGCCTGAGGAGGACGAGAGATAGAGAAGACTAAGGATGTACTGGTGTACTTCCCCACTCTCCCCAGGGCCCAGTCCAGAGCCTGGCACTAAGGGGACACACCATGAAGGTGGGCTATAAAGAACAAAGCTTCAAAGCATGGCTCACAGTTGGGCCCAAGAACACACCCCAGGGCACTCCAACGGAGCCAGTTTGGGTCATTTCTGTTACTGAAGGAAAAAAGCTTTTGGCTTAGCGTCTGTCAAAGTGATCTTGGCTGGAACCAAAGGGACTTATCTCTGTGCCTTGCACGTGTCCTCTCTGAACGTCTGTTCTCTCCTCTATAAGTGGGCAGATTAAGCACCACATCACAGATATAGGTGTGTATGTAGGATGTGTGTGTGTGTAAAATAATCGACATTAGTGAGGTCCCAAATGCTGACTCCACATGGGGATCCGTCTGCTGAAATTTACATTTATCTACAGTAAAAATAATCATATAAGGTTGCCAACAGTCTTATTTGGGGAGTTGAGGGGCTTGGAAGGGAAGAATGTTATTTTTTTTTCTGAGATTATGTAAAAAATCTTTCTTTTGACAAATGGTGGTGATAGCCAATAGAACTTTTAAAAATGTCCTTATTGGGAAAAAAAAAAAAAGGCAGCCATGTATAAAAAAAAATTTTTTTAATTATGGGTCTATACAATCCCACAATTTGGGAACCTCAGACCCATATTAATGCATCTTGCCCAGGGCCTGGGTACACAGTGCTCAATAACTTTGGTTTCCTCTTGCATTGGTTCCTTGGAGAGGGCACTTATGGCTGTCCCTTGAGAGTCACATGATCCTGGCATCATGAGCTGGAAGAGGCTGTGGAAAGAGTCCAGTCTACCCCTTCCCCTACCTTACAGATAGAAAACAGAGGCCAGAGAAGGGGACTGACTCATCCAAAGAGATGGATCAATCCTGCCAATCAGACTGACCAGTGTGACTCATTAATTTATCCATTCACTCAAGAAATATGTGTTTAACCCCTGCTATGTGCCAGACACTATGCAAGACACTGGGGGTGTAACGGTGGGTAAAAGAGATGTGGTCCCTGCTCTCAGCTTGGTGGCGAGAGAAAAGTTTCTGGGGGGAGGAAATAGGAAAGCAGTCATATTCCCAGAGTACCCTCACAGTCTTTTTTACTGGGAATTCCTCTTTTGGGTGCTGTTCTGAACATAATAAGTTCCTGGAGCCAGAAGCTCCATCTTTACTGCTTACTCTGCCATGAATTATTGCTCTTTTTTCCCCCTAACCTTAGCCAAGTTAGGTGGTCCAGGAAAAAAATAATACACCACCACTCTCCCTCCAGGCAAGAGCTGAGAGTCCTTGCTAAGATAGGACCCCCCAAGCCCTCTCTCTGAACCCTATCCCCGCTGCTCTAGTCTCACAATGCAGAACGAAATCATCCTGTATAGATTTGCCCAGCACTGGCACCATTTCTGATAGCAGTATTTTTTCTGTAAAGAGACTTCTTTTCCTCTCACTGCGTCCTTGGGTTTGGTGGGACTCACCCCTCATCACCACACTTCTCCCCAGAGGGAGCACTTCTGTCGGGCCTTTGACGAGAGCACTGCACTGACCTGGCCACAGTGATCGGTCCAGGCGTGGGCCATGACCCAATCCAAGAAGTTACAAATGATACCCAGGTCTTTTGCTGGGGCTTACAAGAAAGCGGTGTTTGTTCTCCTTCTACAGAGTTTGTGGAGCTGAGAAGTGTGTAAATTGCAGCTTCTGGGGGCTGTCTCTGCCACCCCAACTGGAGAGTTTGCTTAAGAATGAGGTTAACACAGAGGGAAGCTGAGATGAGAAAACAGAGAAAGTCTAGATGATAATGTTTGCACATCTGCTCCATCAGGCCTGAGGCTTACTTCTGGATTGTTCTATTAGGTGAGCCAATAAATTATTATTATGCTTCAGCCAGTTTGAATTTTTTTGTCACTTCCAACCAAAATAGACCTAAATAACTTACCTACTTCCCCTAACCCCCCCCCCCAAATAAATCAGGGCTGATACGCTGGACTCTGTATTTTAGAAGGGTATCTGAACAGATGAGCTACTCCTGACATATTGGAGCCAAAAGACTAGAAATTGAGGTGCATCTCTGCACTTACTGTGTGACATCAGACAATCATGCTACTCCTCAGGGACTTATTTTCTTCACTTGTAAAATGGAGAAAAATATACTTCTTTCCGACAGATGTTGTGAGGGTTAAGAGAGAAAATGGATGGAAAACAGCTTCGTAAACTGAATAAGGCTATATGTATGTCAGCAATTGTTATTAAATTTTAATAGTAAGAGGCTTGTCCAAAGAGAAGAAATGGCAGTAGTATTGGAAATTCACATGCTCAGCTATGAGTAGTTGGAACAGGATGTCTCCTCATTTTAAAGGCTAACCTTGGGGCAATTACAAAAGAAAAGCCTGAGAGCTCTCTATAGGAAGAGTATCTTATTGACCCCAGGGAGGGACCAGACTAAGATGGAAGAATCAAGAGTTCCAGATGGGAACTTTAGCTCATAAGGCAAGGATGATGCTGAACCAGGTACCTGGACATAAAAGCCTCCAGGACACTTCCAGCCAATATCCTAGCAAGGAATGATTTGTCACTTGCTGGATACCCTTATGTTTAAGTGTTCAGTAACAGCTAACAGTTATTAAGCTCCTACTACATTCTAGGTTCCCTGGTCATTGCTTTACATGTATCATCTCATTTAATATTCATAATAACTCCACCAGGTAGGTACTCCTTTACAGAAGAGGACACTGGTTAAATGGCTTGCCCCAAGTCACACCTCTAGCAAGTGAAAGGGCTGGAATTTATTACCCAGGCAGCCTGCAAGCACTGCCAACCTTCTTAATTATTGCACCATGTAAATCATTCTGTAGCGTGGATTCAGTTCTTCTCAGCTACCCTTGCTATCTTTTAAATACCCATATGGTTTGATTATGGGCACATTCCCTGGACTCAGACCATCTGGGTTCAAGTCTAATTTCTGCAAATTACTAGCTGTATGACTTTGGGCATATTATTTAGTCATTTTCAAGCCTGCTTCCTCATCTGTAAAGTGGGCATGATGATTATAGTATCATTCTCCAAGAGTTTTTATGAGATTGAATGTAATATTGTGCACATAAAGTACTGAACAGTTGGAAAATCTTTGAGAACTCTTTGCCATTATCATTGTCCAGACTGCTACAGCTAACAAGCATGCAATGCTTACACTGATTGACCTGTCCAAAGTTTCAGAGCCCCTAAAGAGTGGCATCTGATCTCAGGGAACATGGCTGAAAGTGAGAAAAATTTGCACCATCCAGTTCACAGGATATTCTATATTTTCTTTTACAAGTTTTTATAGTTTTAGGCTTTCTAAGTAAGTCTATATTTCATTTTGAATTAACTTGCATAACGTGAGGTTCATCTTTTATTTCTTCCTTTCCAGTCTGTATGCTTTTGGGGGACAAGGGGGTTCATTGCAATGTCTAGGGTCTCATTGCCATGTTTGATAGTAGTGAGAATGAAGATCCTTGCCTTGTTCTCCTTCTTAGTAAAATAGCATTCGGTCTTTTACCATGAATGATGTTTGCTGTAAGACGCTTCTCTTGATGTCTCCTATTGGACTGAGGATAGCCCCTCCTTTTCCTAGTTTCCTGAGACTTTTTAAAATCATGGATGTGTTAGTTTGCTAGTTGCCGGAATGCAATATACCAGAACTGGAAGGACTTTTACAAAAGGGGAATTTAATAAGTTTCAAGTTTACAGTTCTAAAGAAGTGAAAGTGTCCAAATTAAGGCACCAACAAGAGGTTACCTTAATTCAAGGAAGGCTGATGGGCCAGGAGCACCTCTGTCAGCTGGGTGGTCAACGTGGCTAGCTTCTGATGGTCCCTTGCTCCTGGGCTCCATTGCTTTTAGTCTTTGTCTGTGTGGGGTTGCCTCACTTTGCTTCCGCAGGGCTGGCTTTCATCTCTTGGCTTCTCTTGGTTCTCTCCAGTTTCTGGCTTGCTTAACATCTCACGGGAAGATACACGGCAATGTCTGCTCGGCTCCAATCATCTCCAAACATTTGTGTCTCTGCTTTCTCTGTCAGCCCTCAAGTTTCTGTTGGCTCTCTCTCTGTCAGCTGTCATTTCTGAGGTTTCTCCAAAACATTTCCCCTTTTAAAGACTCCAGTAATTTAATTAAGACCCACCTAGAATGGGCAGAGTCACACCTCCATCTAATCAAAAGATTACACCCGCAATTGAGCATGTCGCATCTCCGTGGAGAAAATCTAATCAAAAGTTTCCACCTTGCAATATTGAGTCAAGATTAAAAGAAATGCTGCCTCCACAAGATGAAATCAGGATTAAAACAGGGCTTTTCTGGGGGTACATAATACTTTCAAACCAGCACAATGGATAATGTTGGATTTTTTTCAAATGCTTTTCTTTTTCACTTTTGAGATATGTTTTTTTTTTAGGCTTTTGATATGATAAATTATATTGATTTATTTTCAAATGTAAAACCACCTCTTCTTTCCTTTCTCATAATAAACCCCATGTAGTCATGACATATTATCCTTTTTATATCTTACAGCATTTGATTTGCAAATTTTTGTTGCAGTTTGGTATCTGTGTTCATGAAGAATATGGGTTTGTACTTTTGTTTTGCTTTCTCTGGTAATATATTTGCCTGGTTTTGGTGCCAGGGTAATTTTGGTTATCCTCATGAAATGAACTGAGAAGTGTCCTCTTCTTCTATTTTTGGGGAGAGTTTGTGCAGAAGTGCTATTATTTTTTCCTTTAACATTTGATAGAATTTGCTAGTGAAGCTAGCAGGCCTGGAGTTTTCTTTGCTGGAAGATTTTTAACTATGAATCCAATTTCTTTAAGAGATACAGAACTATTCAGTTTATCTATTTCTTCTTAACTTAATTTTGATAACTTGTGTCTTTTAAGGAATTTGTCCATTTCATTTAAATTATCAAATTTAATCTTTCTCATTTCAAAGAAGCAGCTTATGGTTTCCTTAATGGTCTCTATTGCCTGATTTTTCTATTTCAATGATTTCTTTTCTTATTTTTATTATTTCTTTCCTTCTGCTAGCTTCAGATTTGATTTGTTATTCCTTTTGGAGCTTCTCAAGGTAAATGCTTAGATTATTGATTTGAGAACTTTCTTTTCATGTCATCCTGTTGTAGCTTATGGTTTCCAGTCTTCTTTTAGCTCTTTGAACTTTCTATACACATTTATCTTAAAGACCCTTTCAGATTTTAATCTCTTGTTCTTGGAGTAAATGTCCTTCATTTGCGATATTTGCTGAATCTGCCCAAGAATGGTTCATTTCCATCTGGGTTTATAATTTCATACATGGAATCCTCTTCAGCAAGGGCTCCTTCCCACAGAAATCCATGTACTCTGGAACTGTGGAAATACTTTATGGAGATATATCACATTTTCTGTGGCAGAGCAATTCTGGGCCAACTTTTAAGATAATTTCTCTGGTTTAATGCTTATCTAAGGGGGGGGCAATGAGTTCTGATCACATATCTGCACGTGTAACGCCACAGTAATGTCAAGAACCCAAGAACTTTCCATTTTTCCACTCTGCAATCCATCTGCAATAGTCTTCATCGTGGTCCTGAGATGGCTGCAGTAGAGACAGCCAGACCCAAGGAAAAAGAAGTGGACATTTTCTCTCATTCATCTGTTTCTTTTAGGGAGGAAAATCTTTCCCAGGAGTTCCTTTACAGGCTTCCCCTCAGGTCCAGCTGGCCAGCACCGGATAATCCACCTACATCTATCCTTATGAGAAAACCTGGGAAAATGAGTTTATGCCATTTTTCAGCCTCTGTAGTCGGAGTGGGTTCTTCCAATGGCGAACAAGGGGTGGGCAATGGTAGGAAATGGCTTTCTGGTGTACAGCATTTCCAAACATTTCTATGAGTGTGGACCCAGAGTAAAGTCATTTTGTCACCAACTCAGCTCCCCTTATTGACTGCATTCAGTATTACTTTCTATAATTAGAATAAAATGGGGCTATTTTTTTTTTAACTCTAGCTGAAGAATCCCAGCCATTTTAAGTAGCCGCCCATCCATCACCTCCAGCAAAAAACAAAACAAAACACCTATTTCGACTGTCCAACTTATCTGAATGTCATTTTGTGCAACTGGAAGAGCAAACGAAACAATTTACATTTGTTCTTGCCTGCCAGGTGTCAGGTCCGAACAATACATCATATTAGTTTCTACAACCCAGTGAGATCTATGCATTGTTCCCATTTTATGGATGAGGAAACAGGCTCAGAGAGTGGGGGCATCTTGATCAAGGTCACAGAGCCTGGAAGCCCAGCACACCCAAGGCTGCCTGGCTTCAAAAGCCATACTCTTTTCTTTGGGACTTTCTGTCACCCATCTCCCCATCCTAGTTATTTGTAAGAATCAGACTTGAGGATATGGGCCTAGAGCATCCATCTTTGAGGTCAGAAATCAGTGTGGAGCTTGTTATTAAGTAATCTACCACACAGGTCCTTGATTAGCAATAAAAGTAAAATTCCACCAGACTATCTCTGGGGAGGCCATTTAGAAATATTAAGTTGCAGACGTAAATTAGTCTGGCCAGAGAGTTAATTCCCTCTCTGATTTAGGCAGCTGTCCCGGAAGAGATGTCCACTAGGGAATTCAGCCTCCTAGTTCAGATTTTCTGTCGATGAAGTTCCAAAAGAGACAGATATTTCTTAACATCTGCTCTTAGAAAACTGTTTTCTGTCCTTCAGTACTCCATCCACTGGCTTTGTTGCTGAGCCTCTGCCTTCCCTGCAAGATTGTGAACAGTAAGAGCTCAAATATCACCCTTCCCTTGCTCACCAGTGATTTCCAGGCCCCACAGTGCTTGGCACACGGTAGCGCTCCATAAATGCATGTTTAATTAGTTCATTGTTTGGATTGGTTAACAAACCATTGCCTTATTAGCATGCAGCGATCACCAAGCTAAGTTGAATTGTGTTTGCTTATGGTTTATAAAGGGCCAGGTAATCAGGTTAGAAGCAATGAGAGAATACTATAACATGAATAATACAACTTACATCATATGATAAAGGGGATAAAATGAGATGAAAACTAAGATATTTGCTTTATGTACAAACACATACTCATTATAGAGCAAGGAAGAAACATTCATACTATTGCAGTCCTCGTTTTTGTAACTGGTCACATGGTCATAATTCATATTTTCCACTACCTTCTTCAACTATCCATTCCATGGTCCCTTTGTCCTCAGCAAACATCTTAGCTGGCCTGGGTTCTTTTCCAGGTGGGGTGACCCAAACCTTCATTCCTTACGTTTCTGGGCCATTGCTAGTCCTGCCTGGATGGGTTGTTGCAGTTTTCCATTGACTTTAATCACATGGTAGTACTAAAAGTCTCCCTAAGGGATCTCCTGTATTCCAGGAAACCTCTTCTTTACCTCCATTGTGTAGTTGCATCCAATTTCCCCTTGATAGTCAGGATCAATCACCCCAATTACAAAAAATTAATTCCCTTTTTTGCCTGTTGCCAGGGCATGAGTAGCCCAAAGTGAGAAGGTGGTAGTCTTAGCTTCCAGTTTAATGGAATCATTGTTGTTTCTCCTCTGGAACTCAAACCTGTAGACCAGAAGAGCTCAAGGTTTCAGGGACATGAAGCAAAAATTTTCCTAGTGGATCACTAGGGGTGATAATGAGTGGTGCCACTCCCATTTCCACCCCTTGGTTCCTGGACCCATGAATCCTGGCTATGGGAGAAACAGCACCATAGACTGGACACTGATTCCGAGCATACACAGCCTCCTGGAGAACATTGTCCAAGCCTTGCAAGGTATTGCCACCTAGTTGATACCATAATTGGGTCTTCAAAAGACTGTTCTATCGGGCAGGTCACGGTGGCTCAGCAGGCAAGAATGCTCGCCTGCCATGCCAGAGGACCTGGGTTCGATTCCCAGTGCCTGCCCATGTAAAAAAAAAAAAAGACTGTTCTATCAATCCAGCTGCTTCAGGATGATGGGGAACATAGTAAGACCAGAGAATTCCATGAGCATGTGTCCATTCCCACACTTCATTTGCTGTGAAGTGGATTCCTTGATCAGCATCACTGCTGTGTAGGATACCATGATGGTGGATAAGACATTCTATAAGTTCACAGATGGTAATTTTGGCAGGAGCCAAAATTGGCATGCAGGGAAGGCAAACCCTATCTGGAGTATGTGTCTATGGAGGTGGTCCAATGTAATCAACCTGCCACCAGATATCAGGCTGCTCACCTCAGGGAATGGTGCCATACCAGGGGCTGAGTGTGGCTCTCTGCTGCTGGCAGATTGGGCACTCAGCAGTGGCAGTAGCCAGGCAGGCGCATGCATAACCTCCATCCCTACCACATGACCACTTTGTTCATGAGCCCATTGGTCAATGGCAGGAGTTGCTAGGGAAAGAGGCTGACCGGTATCCATAGAATGGGTCATCTTATCCACTTGATTATTAAAACCTTCTGCTGAATTCACCCTCTGATGTGCATTCACATGGGACACAAATATCTTCATGTTTCTTGCTCACTCAGAAAGGTCTATCCACACACCTCTTCCCAGACCTCTTTGTCACCAATCTTCCAATCATGCTCCTTCCAAGCCCCTGACCATCCAGCCAAACCATTAGCAACAGCCTGTGAGTCAGTACACAAATGCACCTCCTGCCAGTTCTCCCATGCAAAATGAACAACCAGGTGCACTACTTGAAGTTCTGTCCACTGGGAGGATTTCCCCTTACCACTGTCCTTCAGGCACATCCAGAAAGGGACTGCAGTGCTGCAGCTGGCCACTTTTTGGTGATCCCTGAATATTATGCAAAAACAACTGTAAACCAGGCCCAGGTTTTCTCTTCCTCAGTCAACTGACTAGGAGTTCCCCTAGGCCATAGCTCTGGGCTGGAAAGGAGAAAGTAACGTGGAATGAATGGGGGCCATGGGCATTTGGGCCACTTCCTCATTTACTTGTGCCTTTAGGACCTGCTCTGACCCTATCTTTTATATATCATTTCCATCTTATGATGGAGCTGTGCATGTCCAACTTTATGGCTTGGTGGGTCAGACAACACTCAGCTCATGATAAACAACTCAGGTCTCATGGCAACTTGGTGGTCCATGGTTAAGTGTTCAGTCTCTACTAAGGCCCAGTAACAGGCCAAAAGCTGTTTCTCAAAAGGGAAATAGTTATCTGCAGCAGATGGTAAGGCTTTGCTCCAAAATCCTAAGGGGCTGTGTTGTAATTCTCCTATACAGGCCTGCCAAAGGCTCCAAACAGCGTACCTACTTGCCATTGATACTTCCAGCACCATTGGATCTGCTGGATCATATGGTCCAAGTGGCAGAGCAGCTTGTACAGCAGCCTGGACCTGTTGCAGAGCCTCTTCTTGTTCTGGTCCCCACTCAAAACTAGCTGCTTTTCTGGTCACTTGGTAAATGGGACAGAGTAACACACTCAAATGGGAATATGTTGTCTACAAAATCCAAAGAGACCAACTAGGCATTGTGCCTCTGTTTTGGTCATAGGCAGGGCCAGATGCAACAGTTTATCCTTCACCTTAGAAGGGATATCTTTTTTTTTTTCAATACCAAAAAACACCTAACAAACTCAAACATTCCTATTTTGATCATTCCGTTCTATATATATAATCAGTAATTCACAATATCATCACATAGTTGCATATTCATCATCATGATCATTAGAACATGTGCATCAATTCAGAAAAAGAAATAAAAAGACAACAGAAAAAGAAATAAAATGAAAACAGAAAAAAAAGTTATACATACCATACCCCTTACCCCTCACTTTCATTGATCACTAGCATTTCAAACTAAATTTATTTTAGCATTTGCTCCCCCTATTATTTATTTTTATTCCATATGTTCTACTCATGTGTTGACAAGGTAGATAAGGGGAGCATCAGACACAAGGTGTTCACACTCACACAGTTATACTGTGAAAGCTATACTATTATACAGTCATCTTCAAGAAACATGGCCACTGGAACCCAGCTGTACATTTTCAGGCAGTTCCCTCCAGCCTCTCCATTACATCTTGAATGACAAGGTGATATCTACTTAATGCATAAGAATAACCTCCAGGATAACCTCTCAACTCTGTTTGGAATCTCTCAACCATTGACACTTGTCTCATTTCACTCTTCCCCCTTTTCGTCGAGAAGGTTCTCTCAATCCCTTCATGCTGAGTCTCAGCTCATTCTAGGGTTTTTCTCAATCCCTTCATGCTGAGTCTCAGCTCATTCTAGGTTTTTCTCAATCCCTTGATGCTGAGTCTCAGCTCATTCTAGGATTTCTGTTCCACATTGCCAGGAAGGTCCACACCCTTGGGAGTCATGTCCCACGTAGACAGGGGGAGAGTGGTGAGTTTGCTTGTTGTGTTGGCTGGAGAGAGAGGCCACATCTGAGCAACAAAAGAGGTTCTCTTGGGGGTGACTCTTAGGCCTAATTTTAAGTAGACTTGACCTATCCTTTGTGGGGTTAAGTTTCATATGAACAAACCCCAAGACTGGGGGTTCAGCCTATAGCTTTTGTTGTCCACACTGCTTGTGAGAATATTAAGAATTCAACTTGGGGAAGTTGAATTTTCCCCTGTTCTCACCATTCCCCAAAGGGGACTCTGCAAATACTTTTCCACTCACTGATCAAATCACTCTGTGATTCATCGGGGCATCACTCTGGACAAACCAACAAAATCTCATGTCCTACTCAAGGTTCCATGTACTTATGGTGTTCAATTAAGCTGTCTACATAAGTTATATTAGGAAATGCACTAGTCAAAATATAAATTTTGTACTGAATAAACATTTTTTTGCTTTAGTCTCACACATAAGTTGAAATTTTAAACTATTAATTACCATCTATTTTCAGCACCCTGCAGTAATGACATTCCTTTGTTCTTCCTCATGCAAAAACATTTTTTAAATTTGTACATTTAGTCGCTATCATTACACTCTAGGTATTCCTAGATTATACCATCTCAGTCTTTATAGTCTATCTTTCTTTCTGATTTCATTTGTGCCCCCAGCCCTCCTCCCTCTATCATTCTCACATTCAGCTTCATTCAGTGTTTTAACATAATTGTATTACAGTTAGGTAGTATTGTGCTGCCCATTTCTGAGTTTTTACATTCAGTCCTGTTGCACAATCTGTATCCAGAAGGGATATCTTGACATGCCATATACCACTGGACACCTAGAAATGTCACCTTGTGAAAGGCCCCTGTAATTTTGTTGGATTTATCTCCTATCCTCTGACAATGCCTTACTAACAAGTCTAGGGTAGTTGTTGTTTCTTGCTCACTAGGTCCAATCAACATGATATCATCGACATAATGGACCAGTGTGATGTCTTGTGGGAGGAAGAAATGATCAAGTTTCCTGCAGACAAGATTATAAGATAGGGCTGGAGAGTTGATATACCCCTGAGATAGAACAGGGAAAGTATATTGCTGGCCTTGCAAGCTGAAAGCAAACTGTTTCTGGTGGTTCTTTCTAATAGCTATTGAGAAAAAAAAGCATTTGCCAAATTAATAGCTACATACCAGGCACTAGGGGATGTGTTGATTTGCTCAAGCAATGATACCACATCTGAAATAGCAGCTGCAGTTGGAGTTACCACCTTCCTGAGTTTACCATAATCCACTGTCATCCTCCAAGACCCATCTTTTTTTTTTTTGCATAGGACAAATAGGAGAGTTGAATGGGGATGTGGTGGGAATCACCATTCCTGCATCCTTCAGGTCCTTAAGAGTGGCACTAATCTCTGCAATCCCTCCAGGACTCCAGTATTGTTTCTGGTTTACTATTTTGCTAGGTAAGGGCACTTCTAGTGGCTTCTGCGTGGCCTTTCTTATCATTATAGCCCTCACTGCATGAGTTAGGGAGCAATGTGGGGATTCTGCCAGTTGCTCAGTATGTCTATTCCAATTATGCATTCTGGAACTGGGGAAATAACTACAGAATGGGTCTGGGGACCCACTGGACCCACTGTGAGACGGACATGAGCTAAAACTACATTGATCACCTGACCTCCATAAGCCCCCACTCTGACTGGTGGGCCAGAATGATGTTTTGGGTCCCCTGGAATTGCCACTTTTTTTTTCTTACATGAGCAGACACCAGAACAGAACCCAGGTCTCCAGCATGGCAGGCGAGAACTCTGCCTAATGTCACTTCTGAACAAGTGTCTAACAACTTGCCAAATATCTGATTATTTCTTCTCTCCCAGTGCACAGTTACTATGGTAAAAGGCTGTAGGTCTCTTTGGGGAAGGCTGGGAGGAAGATTAACAGTATAAATTTGTGGCAGTGTAACAGGGTTCTCCCCCAAAGGGACCTGGCCTCCCCCTCATTCAGGGGGCTCTGGTTCTGTAAACTGTCTCAAGTCTGAAAGTTGATTAAGAGGCCATGACTCTCTGTATTTGTCATTCAAGTTAGACTTCTGTTCACTTGACCTAGAGCTCTTCTGCTTGTACAGTTCAAACAAGAATGTAGTAGACTGCCCATCTATTGTAATTCTAGATACCCCATGATCTACTAGCCAATGCCTTACGTCTCTGGCAAGTCAGAGTACTTTGACTCTTGCTTTGAGTCTGCTGTCAATTATGATAGCCATGCCCACTTTGTCTTTGATAATTAAACTGCCACCTGGCTTCTACCAACTCAGGACCCGATCATCCCCAGTGTGTTTAAGGATTCCAGCTCAGTAACAGCAATTTCCACAGTAATATCTGACCTACAGAGAAGGGCGACTCCAGAGCTCTTCAGGGATGATGGAGCTAGTCTCAAAAATTTATTTCTCACAGTTCTGATAAAAGGTGTGTCCTCTGGACATTCCTGGGTGTGCAAGCAGGTCTTCCATGATAGATCCTATCTGACATTGCAATCTCTCTAAGTTTTTGAAACCCCTCATCTACATTATACCAGGGCAGTTCTGGCATTTCAACCTCAGGTATTGTAGGCTACCTTTGGATCCATGTTTCAGCCAATCATTCAAACAAACAGTTAATACCCTTTCTAACCCCTTGAGCTATAGCATTGAATGCAGAATCTCTGCTTAGTGGGCCCATATCAATAAATTCAGCCTGATCCAACTTTATATTCCTCCCACCATTATCCCACAGCCTTAAAATCCATTCCCACACATATTCCCCTGATTTCTGCCTATATAGATTGGAAAACTCATGCAGTTCTTTTAGCATATAGTGTATTTCATCATGGGTCACACTTTGTACCTCACCTTTTGGGGCTTTTTGGGTATTTAGTTACAGATTTGGAAGAAAACAGGGGTGGTGGGAGTGAGTCATGAAAAGAATTAGAAGTGTATTTCAAGCCAATTATATAAGGGCATTCCTTTATAATTTCATCTGGTGAAACAGGATTAATCTCTCCAGACAGATGACCAAGGGCTTTTTCACCATGAGAGGGAGTTATGTGCCTCTAAGGCACTGAAGGGTTAATCTCTTCAGGTGGAGTCCTCAGGGTGGACGGGAGGACAGGAAGCCATTTCCTCGAGGCAGGCTGGAGATGGAGCAGCTATGTCCTCAGGGAAGACCATAACAGGTTTATCTAGAAAAGACTCAGCAGAATCTAGGGTTTCAATGTCTCCACATTATCAATCCATATGTTGCCATCCCATTTTTCAGGGTCCCACTTCTTTCCAATCAATGCCCTCTCTTAACAACAGACGCCCTGCAAGGTTGAGATTTCAGTTTACATTGTAAATCTGCTACTCTTAACAGTGAGACTCAGGGTCTGATTTTCAGAGATCTCAAGTCTGTGGCTATAGGAAATAAGATTTTCCTTCAGAGCATCATAGGAACTTTTACATGTTTCATACAGTGCTTAAGCTGCAAATTTGAAGCCTTTAGTTCATCCCTTTCTATTATAACTGTATACAGGATATCTAGGAACAACCAGCCAACATCATTAAACTTCAAAAACTCTGTTAAAGTGTCAAAAACACTCAGGGGGAAAAGAAGTGTAATTAATAAAGTATCAGTGGCAGAGAGAGTTCAAATAGAGTCGAGAGGCTACTTTGGAGGTTGCTCTTACATAAGCTTCAGGTAGACCTTGCTATCTATCATAACCTGCCAACCCCCAACCAGGATCATTCCAACCAATCCTAAAGAACACATAGGGCAATATATAAGATCCACAAGGGTTCCAGGCACTAGAGTAACTTTCCAGAAACTTACAACCTCCATATGGGTCCCTGGTCCAGAGAAGTCCTGAAACCTAGCCCAGCCTCTCCAGAACCTCAGATAGTTCCATCTCCCTACCCCATATTAGTGGCAAGCCCTTCCAACATCAAGAATTTAGAATTGCCATAGCCCAAGCAACCCCAATGAGAGGTATGGAAAGATCAAAGGTGATGGTGGAATTATACATAGAAGATGGGACTTAACAAATGAATTTGAATGCTGAATCATTATATTGATAGCTCTCTTAGTCTCCAGTATTTTAGAGCAGCTGAAAGTAAAAACCTAAAATTGCAAGCCATGTCAAAGTCTGAAATATGTTCTACAACTAATTGTGGTGCTGTGCTTTGAAATTTACAGCTTTTTTTGCATGCATGTTATTGTTCACAAAAAAAGAAGGGAAAAATGTCAATTGTGATGATAAAAAAGTATTTAAGCTCACTAGCCTCCTATATTCTGTGCAGCTAGAAGGAAAAATATGAGAGGATCATATGGTAGCCCATGACAAACTCTGGGATCTGTCCTTCAACCACTTGTTGAAGAGTGCTTTGAAAACTATTGCTTTTTTATTTCTTTGCTTTGTATATATGTTATACTATACAATAAAAAAGTAAAAAAAAAAAGTGTCAAAAACACTCTCATCCACAGCCTTGCATCATATAAGCATACAATTAGCAGAATCTAATGGTGATATTTTGAGAATCTCTCTTGCCAACTGTGCTGGTTTGAAAGGATGTATGCCCCCTAGAAAAGCCATGTTTTAATCAAAATCCCATTTCATAAAGGTAGAATAATCCCTATTCGATACTGTATGTTTGAAACTGTAATTAGATCATCTCTTGGGATGATGTGATTTAGTCAAGAGTGGTTGTTCAGTTGCTAAATTGATGACGACATGTCTCCACCCATTTGGGTGGGTCTTGATTGGTTTATTGGAGTCCTATAAAAGAGGAAACATTTTGGAAAATGGAGATTCAGAGAGAGAGTCAGAGAGAGCAGAGCAGAACGAAATAGCCATGAGAAGCAGAGTCCACCAGCCAGTGGCCTCTGGAGATGAAGAAGGAAAATGCCTCCTGGGGAGCTTCATGAAACAGGAAGCCAGGAGAAGAAGATAGCAGATGACGTCTTGCTTACCATGTGCCCTTCCAGATGAGAGGAATCTTGACTGCTCACCATGTGCCTTCTCACTTGAGAGAGAAACCCTGAACTTCATCGGCCTTCTTGAACCAAGGTATCTTTCCCTGGATGCCTTTGATTGGACATTTCTATAGACTTGCTTTAATTGGGACATTTTCTCGGCCTTATAACTGTAAACTAGCAACTTATTAAATTCCCCTTTTTAAAAACCATTCTGTTTCTGGTATATTGCATTCTGGCAGCTAGCAAACTAGAACACCAACTCACCTCCTGGACCATCAGTGCCATCATGATTATTGGAAACAGAGTCGTTAATGTCTTTGAATCTAATCAGAGTAGAAAACCAATTGTAAAAAAAAAAACATTTTTAAAATTCTGATTCTCCATTCACAGTTTTGACAGCTGATCGAATGGTATCTAAGTTAGTGTTTAATGTTTAGAATTTAAGAACTTTGCTATCTGAATTTGTAGAATTTTTCCTTGTTGCCTTAATTTTTAATTGGCTTATGAAACCTTACAGTGCAAACAAAGGTTTTACAGTGATTATATGGATACTTTATTTAAATATGTCTATGGTTAAGCTAACTGAGATATCCATTTTTGGTGGTTCTAAATGTATTGTTTGTTTTCTCAAATAAAAAATTGAAATTAAAAAAGGCTATATTTTGACTAGTGTATTTCCTAATAAAACTTATGTAGACAACTTAACTGAACACCATAAGTACACGGAACCTTGAGTAGGACATGAGATTTTGTTGGTTTCTCCAGATTGATGCCCCAATAAATCCCAGAGTGATTTGAACAGTGAATAAAAAAGTATTTGCAAAGTCCCCTTTGGGGAATGGTGAGAAAGGGGGAAAATTTGACTTCCCCAAGTTGAACTCTTGATATTCTCACAAGCAGTGGGGACAACCAAAGCTATAGGCTAAGCCCCCAAACTTGGGGCTTGTTCATATGAAACTTAACCCCACAAAGGATAGGTCAGGCTCAGTTAAAATTAGGCCTAAGAGTCACCCCCAAGAGAACTTCTTTTGTTGCTCAGATGTGGCCTCTCTCTCCAGCCAACACAACAAGCAAACTCACCACTCTCCCCCTGTCTACGTGGGACATGACTCCCAGGGGTGTGGACCTTCCTGGCAATGTGGGACAGAAATTCTGGAATGAGCTGAGACTCAGCATCAAGGGATTGAGAAAACCCCTAGAATGAGCTGAGACTCAGCATGAAGGGATTGAGAAAACCTTCTCAACCAAAAGGGGGAAGAGCAAAATGAGACAAAACAAAGTGTCAATGGCTGAGAGATTCCAAACAGAGTTGAGAGATTATCCTGGAGGTTATTCTTATGCATTAAGTAGATATCACCTTGTCATTCAAGATGTAGTGGAGAGGCTGGAGGGAACTGCCTGAAAATGTAGAGCTGTGTTCCAATAGCCACGTTTCTTGAAGATGATTGTACAATGATATAGCTTTCACAATGTGACTGTGTGATTGTGAAAACCTTGTGTCTGATGCTCCTTTTATCTACCTTATCAACAGACGAGTAGAACATATGGAATAAAAATAAATAATAGAGGGAACAAATGTTAAAATAAGTTTAGATTGAAATGCTACTAATCAATGAAAGGAGGGGGTAAGGGTCATGGTATGTATGAACTTTTTTCTGTTTTCTTTTTATTTCTTTTTCTGAATAGATGCAAATGTTCCAAGAAATGATCATGATGATGAATATGCAACTATGTGATGATATTGTGAATTACTGATTATATATGTAGAACGGAATGATCAAAAATTAAGAATGTTGGGTGGGCTACGGTGGCTCAGCAGGCAAGAATGCTTGCCTGCCATGCCAGAGGACACGGGTTCGATTCCCAGTGCCTGCCCATGTAAAAAAAAAAGAAAAAAAAAGTTAAGAATGTTTGCGTGCGTTGGTGTTTTTTGGCATTTTTTTTAAAAATAAAAAAAATAATTAAAAAAAAAAAGATTCTATTTCTCAAGAACCACTCCTGGTACCAAATTTATTAGTCAGGGTTCTCTAAAAAAATACAGAACCAACAGGAGATATCTGTAAATATGAGATACATAAAAGTGTCCCATGCAACTGAGGATCATAAGAGTCCAAAATCTGTAGGGCAGGCCATGAACTGGCAGCTGTAATGAAGGTCCTCAGTGAACTTCCCAGGAAGTTGGCTGGCTGAAGCAGAAAGAGATTCTTTCTTCTGAATTCTCCTTAAAAGCCTTTGGATGATTAGAATAAGCATCACTCATTGTAGAAGACACTCCCTTAGCCAACTGCAGATGTAATCAATCGTGAATATGCAACCACTGTGCTCATGATTTAAGTCCATGAAATGTCCTCACAGCAACAGATGGGCCAGTGCTTGCTTGACCAGACAACTGGGCACCATCACCTGGCCTAGTTGATACATAAACTTAGAGCACAGATGTTATTGTATATGGAGTTTTTTTTTTAATTTTCTTTTCAGGTTGTATATCAATGGTGTATAGAACCACAGCTTGCTTTTGTGTATTGATCTTGAACCCCACGAGTTAACTCATTTGTTAGCTCTAGTAGCTTTCTTGTGGATTCCTTGGGATTTTTTATATATATAGGATCATATCTGTGAAATAGAAATACTTTTGCTTCTCCATTTATTATTTAGAAAAAGAAAATTATTTCTTTTTCTTGCCTAATTACTCCAGGTGGAACTTCCAGTACAATGCTGAATAACAGTGGTGACAGCAGCAATCATTGTCTTGTCTTGATCTTAGGGAGAAATCTTTCAGTCTTTCACCACCAAGTATGATGTTAGCATTGGGTTATTCACAAAGGTTTTTACCATATGATGGAAGTTACTTTCTATTCCTAGCTGTTTGCGTGTTTTCATCCTGAAAGGGGCATGAATTTTGTCAAAAATTTCTTCTGCATGAATCAAGATGATCAGGTAGTTTTTTCCTTCATCCTAATTATGTGTTGTATTACATTGATTGATTTTCATATATCGAATCACCTTTGCATTCCTGGGATAAATCCCACTTGGTCATGGTGCATCATCATTTTAATCTGCTGCAGGATTTAGTTTCTAGTATTTTGTTGAGGATTTTTCCATATTCATAAGAGAAGTTGATCTGCAATTTTCTTTTCTTGTCACTTCTTTATCTCACTTTTCTATCAGGGTAATGTTGGCCTCATAGAATTAGTTAGGTAATGTTCCCTTCTCTTCTATTATTTGGAAGAACTTGGGAAGGATTGATATTAATTCTTCTTTAAATGCTTGATAGAATTTACCAGTGAAGCCATTTTGTCCTGGCTGATTTGTCCTGCTCTCCTTACTTATTATATAAGTCTATTCCAATTGTCTATGTTTTAAGAAAGTTTTGTTATTTTTTGTATTCCTGGGAATTTGTCTATAATGAATTTTTCTATAACTTCATCTATAATATCTAATTTGTAAGTGTTCAATTTCTCATAATATTGTCTTATAATCATTTTTATTTCTGTAACCTTAGTATTAATGTCCCCACTTTCATTTCTGATTTTAGTTGTTTGTGTCTTTTCTCTTTCTTTGATAGTCTGGTTAAAGGTTTGCCAATTTTATTGGTCGTTTCAAAGAACAGACATTTGGTCTTGTTAATTCTATTATTTTTTATTCTCTATTTTATTTACCTCAATTATAATATTTATTATTTACTTCCTTTTGTTTCCTTCCTTACTTTGGGTTTAGTTTGCCCTTCTTTTTCGAGTTCCTCGAGGGTCACTCCTCATTTGAGATCTTTTTTCTTTTTTAATGTAAGCATTTACAGCTATAATTTTCTCTCAGAGTGTTACCTTCACTGCATCACATAAGTAGATCTATGTTGTATTTTTTTTTTCCCCATGGGCAGGCAGCGGGAATCAAACCCGGTTCTCTGGCATGGCAGTGGAGAACTCTGCCTGCTGAGCCACCATGACCCTCCCAATCTCTGTTGTATTTTAATTTTCATTCAAATCTAAGTATTTTTAAATTCCTCTAGTGATTTCTTCTTTGACCATGGTTATTAAGAGTGTGTTGTTTATGCTGCTACAAAAAGAAATGAAGGGTGGGACAGAAAACCTAGAATGAGCTGAGACTCAGCATCAAGGGATTGAGAAAAACTCCTGAATGAGCTGAGACCCAGCATCGAGGGATTGAGAAAACCTTCTCCATCAAAAGGGGGAAGAGTGAAATGCAATAGCTGTGAGATTCCAAACAGAGTTGAGAGGTTATCCTGGAGGTTATTCTTACGCATTAAGTAGATATCACTTTGTCATTCAAGATGTAATGGAGATTCCAGTAGCCATGTTTCTTGATGATGACTGAACAACGATATAGCTATCACAATGAGACTCTGCGAATGTGGAAACCTTGTGTCTGATGCTCCTTTCAGCTACTATATCAACAAAGGAGTAGAACATATGGAATAAAAATAAATAATAGGGGGAACAAATGAAAAAAATAAATTTAGTTTGAAATGCTAGTGATAAATGAAAGCAAGGGGTAAGGGGTATGGTATGTATAATCTTTTTTTCTCTAT
>PVIY010043869.1:0-20076 GCA_004026745.1 Myrmecophaga tridactyla
GAAATATATTATATAACTGCCTTTCTGCTTACATGGTTTCTAATAAGAAACTGGCACTTAGTCTCATTGAGGACCTCTTGCTATGACTGATCATTTTTCTCTTCCTGGTTTCAAGATTCTTTCTTTATCTTTGCCATTTGACATTCTGATTAGTATGTGTCTTATGTATTATATAGATATTCCTTTTTAGGAATATCTGGGAAAGACCTAAAAAGGAATATCTATATAATACATAAGAATAACCTCCAGGCTAACCTCTGAACTGAAATTTTATTTTATCTCATTTCTCTCTTCCCTCTTTTGGTCAAGAAGGTTTTCTCAATCACTTGATGCTAAGCATCAGCTCATCTTGAGAGTTCTGTCCCACATTGCAGGGGGAATTGCACCTTGGGAGTCATGTCCCATGTAGGGGGGAGTTGGCCTAGAGAAAAAGGCCACATCTGAGCCACAAAAGAGGTTCTCTTGTGGTGACTCTTAGGCAAAATTATAAGTAGGCTGAGCTTTTCCTTTGCAGGTATAAGTTTATGGGGACAAACACCAAGATTGAGGGCTCAGCCTATTGATCTGGCTGTCCCCATTGCTTGAGAGAATATCAGTAATTCCCCAAATGGTGAAGTTGAATATGTCCTTCTTTCTCCCCAGTCCCCCAAGGGAACTTTATAAATACTTTTTTTATTCACTACCCAAACTATTCTGGGATATATTAGGGCATTATAGTAATCTGTACAAACTGATAAGACCTCATGTCCTATTCAAGATTCCATTATAGTGTTCAACTAAAATGATCATACAAGTTAAATTATGTAATGCACTACCCAAAATATACATTTTGCACCAAATAAATTTCTTTCCCTTTTGTCTCACACAGAAGTTGAAGTTTTAAAATATGGACCATATCATACTTTAACTGTATTCTGATTTACCTTAGTCCTGCCCAGATCAGCTTCATTCATATCTCTAGTTGAAGTCTAATCACTTCAACTTCTTTAAAAGTTGCTATATGGGGTAATTCTGACTTTCATAGCTTCAGTGCTCTAACTCTGCATCTCAGCTATCACAAAAATATCCGATGTTTCTCACTGAATACTCTTGAGGGGTCCTTACATATAACATTTCAATAAATGATGTCATCAATTTGCTCTCAGTGTAATAGTTAAGAATTTGTAATCTAGAGGTAGAGAGCATGTGCTTGAGTCCTACCTTCAAAATTACTGACTCCATAACCTTGGGCAAGTTACCTAAACTCTTTCTGCCTCAGGGAGTTTGTGGAATAGGAGTGTGGACTGATTTGTGACTGGTAATTGAGCTAATGTAAGTTAAGTACTTAAAGAGTGCCCCACAAATGGTAAATAGTCCATAAAAAGTTAACTATCAATAATGATGTTCTCATAGCTTCCACCAGTAGATACTCCATTATAACACTCAGCAGATGTTTTTCTTTTTCTTTTAATTTATGTGTTCTCCTATAAACAATAAGTATTGTAAGGACAAAGACCACGTCTGTCTTGTTCACTACTCTGTGGATCATATATTTGGTAAATAACTTATATCCGTAATATATAAATAAGATACTCAAGAGTAAAAACCAAATTCCAATAAGTTACTGTGCAAAAATGACACATGATGAAGAGCTGCTCAATATTATTATTTGTTAGGGAAAAGCAAAGTGAAACCTGAATGAGATGTCATTATAAATATATTAGAATGATTAGAATTTTTTAAAATGAAATTGAATATTCCTAGTGCTGATAAGAATGTGGGACAACCGTTTTTTAACAGTTCCTGTAAGGGGTAATGTTGATTTTTATAACTTCAGAGTTAAAACTCTGAGTCTGAGCTGTCACATAAATACCCAAAGTTTCTGGGAAAGCCCAGGTTATATACAAACAGCTCAGTAGCTCAGAATTTAGAAATGTAAGTTACAACTCCTGAATATATGTAACTGCTGTAAGAGTTTACAATCTAGGGCCCTTTATAATAGGCTCCAACCTGAAAACCCATGCTCTTGACTTCAAATCACCACATTCACATTACAGCTAGTTTGTATGAGTGAGGCATAAAAATTTTTGTCTTTTTGTTTCTGATATTTCATTCAACAAACAGTCCTTAAGGTTCATTCATCTAGTTGCATGTCTCACAACTCCATTCCTTCTTGGAGCTGCTCAGTAGTCTGTTGTATGTATACACTACGGTTCTCCATTCCATTCTTCAGTCATTCAACTTTAGACCACCTCCATCCATTGTGAATCAGGAACACAGCTGCCATATACACCAGTGTGGAAATATCCGTTCATGTTCCCACACTCAGTTCCTCCCTGTATATACTGATCAATAGGGTTGCAGAATCATATGGCAACCTCACACCTAGTTTCCTGAGGAACCACCACACTGCCCTCCAGAGAGGTTGCACCTCTCAACTTCCCTACCAAAAGTGAATAGGTACCTCTTTTTCTCCACATTTTCTCTAGCACTTGTTTCTCTGTTCATTTTTAAGCAGTTTTATTCACACATCAAACAATCCAACCTAAATAAATAGATGTGCCTTCACCACCATAATCTCTATGAAGACAGTTCTTTTTCTTCCACAAAGAATCTATACCCCTCCCCAATACCCTCCCACTTGTTGACATTTGGTTTTGGCATGCTGTCTTTGTTACATTCAGTGGAGTCATATTACAATGTTATGTTGACTATAGAACCTAGCTCGTTCAGATTGCACTTTTTCCTGTATATCATCCATTTCCAATGTCTTGTGATGTTAGCATTCATTTGTTCTCCCTCATGCATAAACATTTTAATATTTGTACGTTTAATCACCATCTTGGTCTACTCTAGGCATTCTTAAGTTATACCATCTGTCTATTCTCTATCTTTCCTTCTGATTTCATTAGTACCCCTAGTCCATCTCTCCCAACCATACTCATATTCAGCTGCATTCTGTGTGTTTATATTAATGTGCTACAGTCAGGTACTACTGTGCTATACATTTCTGAATGTTTACAATCAGTCCTGTTGCACAATCTGTATTCCTTAAACACCAAATACCCAATCTTTAACCTACTTCTATCTCTTGATAACCTGTGTTCTTAACTTTAACTCTTAAATTTCGCTCATTAATATGAGTTCATATTAGTGAGACCATACACTATTTGTCTTTTGTGTCTGCTTAATTTCACTCAGCATAATGTCCTCAAGTTTCATCTACATTGTTACATGCTTCATGACTTTATTCTGTCTTATAGCTGCATAATATTCCATCATATATATATACCACAGCTTTTTAAACCACTTGTCTGTTGATGGACATTTGGTCTGTTTTCATCTCTTGGAAATCATAAATAATGCTGCTATAAACTTGGTGTGAAAATGTCCATTTGTGTTCTTGCCTTTAGATCCTCTGAATATATGCCTAGTAATGGGATTGCTGGACCATGTGACAATTCTGTACTTAGCTTCTTGATGAACTGCCAAACTGCCCTCTAGAGCAGTTGTACAATTTTACATTCCCACCAACAATGGATAATTGTGCCTATTTTTCCACATCCTCTCCAGACTTGCATTTTTTTATTTTTTATTTTTGACAATGCTCTTTCTAGTGAGTGTGAGATGATATCTCATTGTGGTTTTGATTTGAATTTTCACAATAGCTAGGGAAGTTGAATATCTTTTCATATGCCTTTTAGCCATTTGTATTTCCTCTTCTAAGAAGTGTCTGCTCATGTCTTTTGCCCATGTTTTAATTAGGTTGTTTGTCTTTTTGTTGTTGAGTTGAATAATGTCTTTTTATATTCTGAATACTAAAACCCTTATTGGTATGTGCTTTCCCAGTATTATTCCCCATTGATTATACTGCCTTTTTACTTTCTTGATAAAGTTCTTTGATTCATGAAAGTGTTTAATTATGAGGAGATCCCATTTATTTATTTCTTTTTTCACTACTAGTGTTTTAGGTGTAAGGTCTGAGAAACTGTCTGCTATCACAAGATTTATAAAATATTTCCCTATATTTTCTTCTAAGTATTATGGCCTTAGCTCTAATGTGTATGTCTTTGATTCATTTTGAGTTAATTTTTGTATAGGATGTGAGATATGAATACTCTTTCATTCTTTGGCATGTGGATATCCAGTTCTCCAAACACCATTTATTGAAGAGGCTACTCTGTCCCAGGTGGGTTGCCTTATCAAAGATCAATTGTCCATAGATGAAAGTTTGTTTTTTAACACTCAATTGTGGTTCCATTTGTCAGTATATCTATATTGTACCAATACTATGCTCTTTTGGCCAATATAGCTTTGTAATATGCTTTAATGTCAGGCAGTGTGAGACTTCCACTTCATTTTTATGTCCAAGATATTTTTAGCTATTCAAGGTACCCTGCCCTTCCAAATAAATTTGGTTATTGGTTTTTCTATTTATGCAAAATAATTCTCTGAGATCTTAATTGGTATTGCATTAAATCTATAAATCAATTTGGAATAAATGAGATATTAGCTATATTTAGTCTTCCAATCCATTAACACGGTTTAGACTTCCATTTATTTATGTTTTCCATGATTTCTTTTTGCAATTTCTTGTAGTTTTCTATGTATAGGTCTTTTGTATTCTTACAAATAAATTTATTGCTAAATATTTGATTCTTTTGGTTGCTATTATAAAAGGAATTTTTTTAAATTTCTTCCTCAGATTGCTCATTGCTAGTGTACAGAAACAGTACTGATTTTGGGGTGTTGATCTTGTACCCTGCCACTGTGCTGTACTAATTTATTAGCTGTAGCATCTTTGCTGTAGATTTTTCAGGATTTTTGATAAATAGTATCATGTCACCCGCCAACAGTGAGAGTTTTACTGCTTTCTTTCCAATTCGGAAGCCTTTTATATGTTTTCTCTTATCTAATTGGTCCATCTAGAACTTCCAGCACAGTGTTGAATAAAAATGCTGACAATGGGCTTCCTTGTCTTTTCCCTTGATTTTAGAGGGAAAGTTTTCAGTCTTTCTCCATTGAAGGTGATGTTAGCTGTGGGTTTATCATGTATTCCCTTTATTATTTTGAGGAAGTTTACTTCTATTCCTATTCTCTGAAGTGTTTTCATCAAGAAGGATGCTGAATTTTGTCAAATGCATTTTCTGCATGAATCAAAATGATCGTGTGCTTTTCTGCCTTGATTTACTGATATGGTGTATCACATTCATTAATTGAATTTCTTATGTTGAACTCGCCTTGTATTCCTGTAATAAATACTACTTGGCCATGGTGTGTAATTCTTTTTTATTTTATTTTCTTTTTTATCTTTATTTTAAAAATATTTTCATTAACAAATCTTTGCAAGCATAGTCCATACATGGTTACAGACAATGGCTCACAATATCATCACATATTTGTGTATTCATCATGATGATCATTTTTTAAAACATCTGTATCACTCCAGAAAAAGAAATAAGAAGAAAAAAGGAAAAACTCATATAACTCCTAAACCCCTTACCCCTTCCTATCATTGACCACAAGTATTTTCATCTTCTCAATTTATTTTACTCCTTATCCTCCCTATTATTTATTTATTTTTTACCATATACTTTTTTTAAATACCAAAAAAACACCAAACAAACACAAACATTCTTATTTTGATCATTCCATTCTACATATATAATCAATAACTCACAATATCATCACATAGTTGCACATTCATCATCATGATCATTTCTTGGAACATTTGCACCTATTCAGAAAAAGAAATAAAATGAAAACAGAAAAAAACATTTTGCATACCGTACCCCTTATCCCTCCCTTTCATTGATCACTAGCATTTCAAACTAAATTTATTTTAACATTTGTTCCCCCTATTATTTATTTGTATTCCATATGTTCTACTCCTCTGTTGACAAGGTAGATACAAGGAGCATCAGACACAAGGTTTTCACAATCACACAGTCACATTGTGAAAGCTATATCATTATACAATCATCTCCAAGAAACATGACTACTGGAACACAGCTCTACATTTTCAGGCAGTTCCCTCCAGCCTCTCCATTTCATCTTTATAACAAGGTGATATCTACTTAATACATAAGAATAATCTCCAGGATAACCTCTCAACTCTGTTTGGAATCTCTCAGCCATTCACACTTTGTGTCATTTCACTCTTCTCCCTTTTGGTTGAGAAGGTTTACTCAATCCCTTGATGCTGAGTCTCAGCTCATTCTAGGATTTCTGTCCCACATTGCCAGAAAAGTCCACACAGCTGGGAGTCATGTCCCATGTAGAGAGGAGGAGGGTAGTGAGTTTGCTTGTTGTGTTGGCTGGAGAGAGAGGCCACATCTGAGCAACAAAAGAGGTTTTCTTGGGGGTGACTCTTAGGCCTAATTTTACGTAAGCTTGACCTATCCTTTGTGGGGTTAAGTTTCATTGAACAAACCCCAAGACTGGGGGCTCAGCCTATAACTTTGGTTGTTCACACTGCTTGTGAGAATATCAAGAATTCAACTTGGGGAATCATACACTTTTAATCATCTTTCCATACCCTGAATAAAAAAGAGCATCAGACACAAGGTTTTCATAACACACAGTCACAATGTAAAACTTATATCTTCATACAAATCATCAACCAAGAATCAAGGCTACTGGAATACAGCTCAACAGTTTCAGGTACTTCTCTCTAGCCATTCTAATACAACATAAACTAAAAAGGGATATCTATATAATGCATAAAAGTAACCTCCAGGATAACCTCTCAACTCTGTTCAAAATCTCTAATCCACTGAAATTTTGTTTTGTCTCATTTTTCTTTCCCCCCTTTCAGTCAAGAAAACTTTCTCAGTTCCTTGATGCCAGACCTGAACTCATTCTGGGAGTCCTGTCCCATGTTGTTAGGGAGACTTTTACTCCTAGGGGTCATATCCCATGTAAAAGGGAGGGCATTGAGTTTACCTGCCAAGTTGGCATAGAGAGAGAGGCCACAACTGAGCAACAAAAGAGGTGCTCTAAGGGTGATTCTTAGGCATAAATTTAAGTAGGCTTAGACTATCCTTTGCAAGATTAAGTTTTTTAGGGGTGAACCCCAAGATTGAGGGCTCAGCTTACTGATTTGATTTTCTCCACTGCTTGCAAGACTATCAGAAATTCTCCAAATGGGGACACTGAATACTTCCTCCTTTCTCCCCAGTGCCCCAAGGAGACTTTGCAAATACTTCTTCATTCACTGCCCAGATTATTGTGGGATATATTGGGGCATCACCCTAAACCAGACATACCAACAACATCTCACACACTATTCAAGATTTCATGTATTTATGGTGTTCAGATAAACTGACAATACATGTTAAATTAGGTAATGCACTACCCAAAATATAAATTTTGCACCAAATAAACATTTCTCCCTTTGGTCTCACATTGAAGTTAAAGTTTTAAGATATGTACAAAATCATCCTTTACCCTGTATTCATATATCTAGTCAAAATCTGGTCTCTTTTAACTTTTTAAACAGTTCTTATATGGGTTTTCATAGCTTCAGAGCTCTAACACTGGGTCTCAGTTTTCACATAAATACCTGAAGTTTCTGGGAGTGACCAGGTTATATACAAATACCTCAGTATCTCAAGAATTTAGAAATAACAGTTATTACTATTGAATATATGTGACTACTGAAAGAGCTTACAATCTAGGACCCTTTACAATAGGACCCAATCTGATAACCTATGCTTTTAACTTCTGCTCACCAAGTTATTACAATATTGTTAGTCCATATGAGTGAGGCATGATAATATTTGTCTTTTTGTTTCTGATATTTCATTCAACATTTGGTCCTTAAGTTTCATTCCCCTAGTGGCATGCCTCACAAGTTCATTCCTTCTTGCAGCCACTCTGTAGTTGTATATATACACCACAGTACCCCCTTCCATTTTTAGTTGTTGTACCCTTAGGCCACCTCCATCCATTGAGAATCACAAACACTGCTGCCACAAATACCAGTGTCCAAATGTCCACTCCTATCCCCACTCTCAGTTCCTCCAGTTATATACTGAGCAACAGGGTTGCAGAATAATATGGCAACCCCACCCATAGCCTCCTGTGGAACCACCACACTGCCCTCCAAGGGACCACACCTCTCAATTTCTCTAACAACAGTGAATAGGTACATCTCCTTCTCTGCATTTCTCTTGCAATTGTTTCTCTCTGTTCATTTTTAAACTGCTTTATTAACACATTATGCAATCCAACCTGATATATTGACATGACTTTTCAACCATAATCTATATGAAGACATTTCCTTTTCTTCCACAAATAATCCATATCCCTCTCCAGAATAGTTGTTTTAGATACTTTCTGCCTATCCAGTAGCTGTTATTAGAGGGGGCTTGAGTCTTGGAACTCCCTACTCTGCAACCTTTACTGGAATTCTGTAATTCCTTTTGATGAGCCCTTTGTTATGCCTTTTCTGTTCTTTTTCATTCTCTGCCAGTGCCTCTAAATCAAGTTAATAATGAGATTACATGGTAACCAATCTCCTGTGACCACAGCTCCCAGGAGATAAATACTTGGAAGTTGTAGATGCTCTCCTCTAACTTCCTAGGGTCTAGAGAACCTCTGGTTTTCTGTGAGATTTGCAAGCAGGTTTCTTAATACTAAGCTATAAAAAGGCAACCTTGACACTCTAATCACAGAAAATGCTGTGTCCTTGTAAGCCTCTACCAAAAGAGTAGGGATAAATGGACAAGAACAACTGAAAATATATTCTTTCTGATCAAGTGCTAGCCTTCAAAAAGAGTATATGAAGAGAATAGTTTTTCCTTTGAGACCTACAACTCAGATAAGAAATCCTAATTTCCCTGGAGATGAGACTAAGTGTGTGAAGCAGAGCTGGAATGTGAAGATAATGCAGTTGTTACCCACAGAAGGCAATATCAGGATGGAAGGGGACCTGTCTCATTCCCCTAACATATGCACTAGACAAACAGATTCTAAACAATTCAGTGAAAAACAAATGGTAAAGCTATGCTGTTGGCTATTGAAGAAGAAGGCTTTTCTTTTTCAAGAAAGGCAGAAGATTTTAAAATAGAGCTATGATTTAATAAATTGTAAGTAATTCTTATGAAAACTGACATAAGGTACTTCTTCATAAGTTTAAAGAGCATTCATCAGTAAACTGTTAGAATAATTCTATTTTGCTTCTGAAGGCATAATCAGAACCAATAGAGAAGACAAAAAGGATTGTAGCTGACAAAAATAGGTAAAACTCTTTTTAAATGAATGAAAGAAAAAAAAAGAGAGATGACTAGCCCATGGAAAAGTGGGCAAGTGCTATTCAATGGAAAAATGTAAAAAATTGATATATATGTAAATGAGCACATAAAATTGCCTAACTTTATTAAAAGTAGTAATTCAAATAAAACAGCAAATAGTAATAAAATAAAACAACAAATTTTGACATTCAAAGGGAAAATGTAAAAAATTAATGTATATGTAAATGAGCACATTAAAATTGCTTAACTTTATTAAATGTAGTGATTCAAAATAAAAGTGTTATATATTTAACTCTCAAATGGTAAGGATCTTGAGGGTGGGTGAATTGAAAATTTTAATACAGAGTAACATTGATTTTAATATCTGCAAGGCAGTTTGAAATGTGTATCAAATATCTTGAAATCATACATGAATTTTTCCCAAAGCCATTCAATTTCTAAGAAGGTATAGTTAAGAAATAAAAGTGATATTGGCAAAAACAGAACAAAAATGATATTGATTGCAGTGTTATTGATAATAGCAAAAAATAATTGTATTATATGTTCCTGAAAAATATTTTTGATTAAAACATAGTACAGATCTACAATGAAATATTGAACAGTCATTTTAAAAAATTTCATACTGTATAACAATTTAAAAATTCAGACATGAGAAATGACACATGCATGATACACTCGGAAGAAACAGCCCCAGTGTGAAAACATGCTTTCTTTTTCTGTCCCATTGAAATAAGCATATGGCATGTAAGTAAATTAAGATAATATTATAGGGATAATTTTAAAGTCATTTGAGTTTGTGTCTGTGTCTGTGTTGAGAATAGAAGTATTGAAAAGGTCTTAGCTTTTACCTCAGCAGCTTTCAAGGCATTCCTCCACTACACCAATGAATTTTATATATGTGTGCACACAAAGTGCGCTAAGAATAGAGCTGTTTGAATTTTTAATTACACCAACTTAATGACTACCCAGGGATGTATAACATCACTGTTATACCAGAAAGCTTTCTTTTGCTCCTTCCTGGTAGGACTACCCAAGAGGTAGTCACTATTCTGGCATATTCTATAATTGGTCAGTTTTGCCTTTTTTTATCTGTGTATAACAAAATCATGCAACATATGCTCTTCTATGTCTAGGTTAATGTTAAGAACAAGGTCAGTAGTTTGTGAAGTACCCACTGTATGACTCTAACACATCTGATTTATCCATGCTCCTGGAAAATCATCATTTGGGAACATTGGAGATGTGTTCAGTTTGGAGCACTTACGCATAAAGCTGTTATGAATATTCTTTTATCTGTCTATACATTGATATATATTCTCATTTCTTTGTAAGTTGTGAAGAAGATAGTAAGGTAAGTTGTAAGGAAGGTTAATAGTAAGTTTTCGTAAATAGGGTCAAATTGTTTACCAAAGTGTTTGGCAGTGTTAAACCGCCACCAGCAACGTTTGAGAATTCCAATTATTCCAGATCCTTGCCATAACTTAGGAATCAGAGTCCATTGAATATTAGCTTTTTTTTTCTTGTTTAGCATGTCCTTATATTGCATGTGCAATCCCCTGATGACTAATCATGTTGGAAATCTTACCATATATTATTTGGCCATTAAGATATTCACTTTTGTGAAATGAAAGTTTACGGTATTTTGTCCAGAATTTTGGGATATCTGAACTAACAGAGGTTGCATAAATAGATATATCTCCAAATGTTCTTTAAAAAAATTACATATTGATGAACTAGAAGAAAAATAAAACAATATTTTATGCTTTAATGCATAAAATAAAACTGTATCTTCATCATAGCCAGATGAAAGAGAGCATGAGAAATATTGAATTACCTTTACATAGAAAAATAATACCAATTTCCAGTAAGCTATTCTTCCAAGCCCCCACTGGAAGTCTTTGTACAGAGCTAGAAAACGAAGGAAATGAAAAGAGAAGACTGAGTTTTGTAACTTGCAGAATTCATAGGTCTATTTGAAACACAAAATGCTGAAAAATGGTCCTGGTAAACCACACTGACTTAAAATAAGAAATTAGAAGCATACACAGTACTCAAAGCAGTAATTTTAGAAAGATAAGTTTAGGGGGAAAGAGAGTTAAAGGAAGGGAGAGGAACATTTTCGATACTGAAGGGAGACAAAGAAAAGAAAAGCAAGAGGTGAAATGTAAGATCCTGCAATATAAAAGAATGCAAACAAATCACAGAGAACTACCCAAATGTTTTCCCCATTGTCCCTGCTGTTTTTGATTACTACAGATGTTCATTCATTGCTGTTTATTTGGCTCATAGATACTCACAAATGTTCTTTATCCATTGTTAATGGATAATGTTAGTTTCTTTTTTGTATTCAGATATACTCTTTGTTGTTAAATTTACTCACTTTTGGGTGGAATTTAAAATAATTTTTGCTCTCTACCAAGATGGCTACCAGGTTTCTTTTCCTTGAATTTTATTCTCATCTTCCTCAATTATTTTGTTTTAGGTGTGCCTCTTATATATTGCATATAATTGGATTCATTCTCCTTTGTAAGCCATTTTTAAATGTTCCCATCTAGGGGTCATTTCCTTAGCTCCCAATTATATAATTGAGATTAACATTCTTGGCAGATGGACAACCCCACACTGAGTTCTCGAGCTGAAGGGTAAGGGCTATTACAATGGGGATGGCCAAATGAAAGCCTCCTCAACTGTCCATGTAGCACCGTGTTACTGAATAAAATACAATGTCACATTTCAGAAATGGGGATGGGGGTATTATGTCACCATAATGTCTTCAAATTTGCAGAGATTTTGGTTCCTTCATATCCCTTTCTCATCTGCCTTTTTGTCCTTTCTAGACAGTGACCGTCTTCAGGAAAATGACAGTAGATTGTTGAAGGATGAAGCAGGTACTAACCATCATCCTAATCACAGCCTCTGTAGCAAGCTGTAATAATTACTGGAATAGATAATCATGGGGTCATAGATTTGGGGAATATATTGTATTCTATTTTGATCATAAAAAGATTAGAAAGATTTTTCATCCAAGTGGAATAAATAACAGTAGTTATTTACTGTTTTACTTTAGTCTGTGTTAACTTACTACCTTCTGTCATTAGATAGCTGAAGAGAGCCAAACCATGATTTCCCACAAAAGATTATTTTGATCTATTGCATTGATGGTATCCTGATGATTACATAGGATAGGACAAAAGTAGCTAGTGCATTGGAGGTAATAGTAAGACACATGCATTCCAGAAAATAGAGGGCAAATCCTAAAAAATAAAAGGATCTGCACTTTAATTAAAATTTTAAGAGTTCTATGGTCAGAGACATTTCCTCTGGATCAGAATCCCTTCCACAGTACAGGACAAACTGTTGCTTCTTGTGTCTTATATCACATGGGAAGCATACAACCTGATAGGCCTGTTGGGTTATGGAGTCAGTGTGTCCCATTCTCAGAAGTATGTCTCTTACCATATACACTAGGTCCCATGGAATCAGTCTACTGCAAGTTGGACTCAAAAAAAAAAGCCTCTGTAGCAGTCTGATATGCAACCCTGCACATTGGGCATAAAATCCAGCAGACATTATACTGTTGGACTTGTCAGTGATAGAAAAGATAGAAAAGATGGAGCAGTGGAGTTTGTGGCAAACCTATTTGTTCTAGTTTGCTAGCTGCCAGAATGAAATATACCAGGAATGGAATGTCTTTGAAAAGGGGAATTTAATAAGTTGAAAGTTTATAGTTCTAAGGCTGAGAAAATATCCCAATTAAAACAAGTCTATAGAAATGTCCAACCAAAGGCATCCAGGGAAAGACACCTTTGTTCAAGAAGGCCGATGAAGTTCAAGGTTTTGCTCTCAAGTGGAAAGGCATGTGGTGAACATGGTCAGGGTTTCCTTCTTATTTGGAAGGGCACATGGCAAACATGGCATCATCTGCTATCTTCCTCTCCTGGCTTCCTGTTTCATGAAGCTCCCCAGGAGGCATTTTCCTTCTTTATCTCCAAAGGTCACTGGCTGGTAGACTCTGCTTCTTGTGGCTATGTCATTCTGCTCTGCTCTCTCTGAATCTCCTTCATGCTCCAAAATGTTTCCTCTTTTATAGGACTCCAGAAACTAATCAAAACCCACCCAAATGGGTGGAGACATGTCATTACCTAATCCATCTTACATCTCTAGGCAGATGATCTAATTACAGATTCAAACATACAGTACTGAATACAGATTATTCTGCATTTATAAAATGGGATTTTGATCAAAACATGGCTTTTCTAGGGGGCATACATCCTTTCAAACAAGGACATTCCACCCTCTGGACCCTAGAAAAGACATGTTTTTCCCTTATACAAAATACATGCATTCCATCACAACATCAGAAAACTTTACAGCATTTCAGTAGCAATACACATGAAATACAAACTTGGAAACATACAAACTCCTATCAAAGTTAGTTACAGACATAGTCTGTTCTAAGGCAAAATTATCTATTTGCTCTGGACAAAGGAAGCCTCTTGTAGCAGTCAGATATGCAGCCCTGCACATTGGGCATAAAATCCAGCAGACATTATACTGTTGGAGTTGTCAGTGATAGAAAAGATGGAGTAGTGGAGTTTGTGGCAAACCCATTGAGAGAATCTTCCCAGAAAACCACTGTGGTTCTGAGTTAAGGGCGTGCATATGCTATGAACATGTAGGTGCCTTGTAATAATACATTCATGATTTTATGGATTGGTATATTTATATGTTTGACTGAGATATAAATTGAGCCAACATCTAGAGCTGCCCACTAGGATTCAGGCTCTCTCAGATTCTTGATCCACAAATCATATGGGGCCAGCAGAAAAAAAATAGTGCATTCAGATTCAATCCCAAAAATTCAGAGGGCAGTAGTAGGTTACATGAGTGGGAGGCCCAGACTCCAATGCCATCCAATACTACACCTCTCACTCCAGTAATTCTTATGGCCATATCTGTATTCTAATATGGTCATCTGAAGAAGAAGAAAAAACCCTTAGTTTATAGAAAGCCCTGCTGTATGAGGGTGCAAGATGAAAGGACATTCAAGGGTATCCTTGAAACACACTAGAGAGGGATAATCATCTCTAGTATATAATCATACAGGAGTGAACACACGACCAGGGATCAACTGATCACATGAAATTTTGCACCATCCAGAATCCTCTGGCTAGCTATGGAACACATTCAAACCCCCATTCTTCCAAGCACTGCACTTATCCTATAGAGCTTCTCCTCTGAGATACAAGAATTTGGAAATACTCCCTCATTTAGCAAGTTCTAGAGTTGTTTGATATTTTTTGCTACTATTAGTCTTTCTATGTTCTCAGCATCAAATTTTTGCCCCTTCCACCCTGCAATATTTGTTTAATCAATTATCTACATTAAATATCATTTGTATGATATTTGAACTTGACTAACCTTGTCTAATGTAGTGACGACAACTTATGTTATTTCAATAGAACTGACTTGTTCACCTTAAAAGATATCATCCTGTCTGATAAGCACATGCCAAACACTATGACCATGGTTAATTTAAAAAAATCCCTTGACTATATTCTTTTTGGTTCTTAATTCCAAAATTTTTCAAAACAGCTTTTGTTTCTTGAAGTCATTGAGCTGGTGTGATTAAATCTAGGCATTCAGGAGGTCCTTTTTTCACTATATGGAAGTGAGACTATCTTAGAATAAAGCCCAATAGAACCAAGCAGAGACAATAGTAGGAGTAGAGTGCAAGTCCTTACATGAGTTGACCATGTACAGCACAAATGACACCATACACATCCTCGACTTAACTCTTTTAAATGCCTATATGTGTAGTCTGGTTTGATGAAGTTGGATTTCTCTCACTGATATTGAAAGATCTTGAAAGTACCTTGTACACAATTGTACGATATCACAAGCCATATGATTCCACATAGTGTGGTAGTTACATTAATCAATTTTTCACTTGGAGAGCTAAGTTTGAATCTTTCTATGGCACTGGCTGTACTGAGCTTGTAACAGTCAATTAATCCTTTGCAACTTTGAGTTTCATATAGGCGAGACTGGCATGCTTAGATCAGAGGATGGTTGTGAAGTTGAGAGGAGGAAAGAATATAAAGGGTTTAACACTATGATTGACACATAAGAGCTAATAATGATGTCAGTCTCGGTTTCCTTATCTATCTGTATCCCTAGACTGAAAGGTCCTAGAATCAGAACCTATATCTCATTCATATTTGCCTTCACCATACCTCATATTCTAAATGCTCCAAGAAGTGGTCATTGGAATAAATGAGTCAGTAAAATCTCCGAAATAAACAGCGAGGCTTTTATGGTGTTTTAGGCTTCATGTACAACCTACTGTGTGAAGAATGGAAATGCTAGATCCTGAAACCCTTGATCTCTGTCCCTAGGAGCCAATAGTCTTAGTGCACCTTAGGAGTCTTCCTGGAGATGCAGCCAGAGGACTGAGGACTCTGGTTAGAGTTAGGTGTCATAACTCTATTCCTTCCTGAAAAAAATCACTATGCAAATTAATAGGGATTCAAAAGAATATTGATGCAGGAGGACAAAGAAAACAGTAGATTCAGTAGATTCACAACAAATAGAAAATTTGGGGAGCTGGAAAGTAAATCAATGAACAGGATCAAAATCAAACTCATAAATAATGATATTTAGAAAGAAATGGGGAAAACCATGAAAACATTTGATTTAAACTATGTAGTGTGTCCCATGCTCAGAATTTGATGGTTCAAGAAAATTTTGAAAAGACTCTTGATGGTGGGGACAAAAAAGGAATGCATATAAGTATGTTTAAGAAGTAATCAGACTTTCATGTTTACTTCATCACACCATGCAACCAGATAATTGCCTCCATTTTCAGTCCAGTGAAAGACAAGTTGAGTAAAAGAAAATGAAAGCAAAAGGTTTCTGTTTTTATGAATCTATATGCATATTTGAAAGAGGGATCAACATAACTGAAATAGGGTGATTCAGTAGAAGTTTTACTTAATGAAAACTAATACTGTTAGCTTTCTTTCTCTAAATCAGCCCCTCTACCTGAATGCTGAAAACCAGGCTTATATCCTCCAGAGAGATCAGTAGACTCTTCTTTGGTCATCAAACCAGCCCATGTTAGCAGATCTAATAGCATTGCAATTAAGTTTCCCTAATGAAATGGCACAGTGTGCAGAGAGGCTCACAGTTGCTGAACATAAGAAGCCACTTGGAGATAATAGTCATAGAATAGAAGCCTCTCCTAAATGCCAGCACATGGGCAAGTAAGCTGAGTCAGTTAAGGAAAACATCTAACATAAAACAAACATGATTAAAAAACAAAAACAATGCTTTCAAAATTTTGAGGTGAAATGTCTGACATATTAATTATCTGTTCACTCACAAATGTCTAATAAATAAGAAGGTGCATGAAAGAAGCTTCAGACCTGCATGATCAATGACATTTGCATTTTATGCTCCTTTTTCTCATTTTGCTGTTCCAAAATGAGTAAGAAAATCAAGAAAAATTGGGAAGTGTGATGTAGGAAATACGTGATCACCCATAAGAGAGAGAGAGAATCCCCAGAATTATGGTAAATAAAGATATCAAGATTTCAGAATTGCTTCACAGCAAAAGGACAATTTCTTAAGACTGGAGTGTGTCACAAAGTTCATGGAAAGGTTATTTTAGAAGATTAAATTGACAGAATAGCTGAGATTGAATATCCTGAAAGAGGATTTACAAACAAAGGAGAGGGATTTGGGGAATTAATCATCAGAGAAAATCTATGTGTGAATAAACAAAATAAAATACAAAAAAAATTCTATGAATAACAAAGCTGTGGAGAGAAGAACAATCACAAAATAGAATGGATTAATTGTAAATGGTCTTAATGGAGTCTTAACATTGTAATGAGTAATGTTTATCTAAACTGCTTTATGATTATAATGATACTGGTAGGAAAGTGAGTGAGGGTCAAAAAACCAAGGTATGTGTGGTATGTACTTGCAGTGGAAGTACGGAGGAGGTATAAGGGGCCAATTTCTCAATTTTCATTGGAGCCCATGTCAGAAAACCATTAGAGTAATCCAAACCTGAGATGCAGTAAGACTACCAAAACCATATAAGTGAGAAGGAAGGGCAGACCAGGACTTCAAGAGATTTATTCTCCAATTTGCAAAAATTGGATGAAACTGGTATGTGAGGAGGAGGAACATGGAATGTCAGTAGTTTGTGGATTAGTTGCTCAGAAGGAGGTGAAAAGAATGCCCTGAGGAAAAGCAGAACTGGGAATCATAAGAAAATGTGGAATTATTTGAGGGCACTTTGAGCTTGAGGCATCAGTAAGACATCAACAGAATTATCCATAAGGCAGGTAAAATAGAAATCCATGACACTGTAACAATCTCTTCCAGACAACCTAGGCTTTTTCTATCAAGTTATTTAAAATCCTTCCAGCCTGTACCCATTACCGAATTTCATATCTAGTCCACATTTTTAGGTATTTATCAGAGCAGCACCCTACTGCTTGATGCCAAAACAGTTTTAGTTTGCTAAGATTGAAAGAAATGCCTCAGACTATTTGGTTTCATCAACTGAAATTTGATGTCTCATGATTTGAAGGTCAGAAGCCAAAATCAAGGTATCCACAGGGGAATGCTTTCCCTGAGTTTTGTAGTTGTCTGGTACTGATTTGATGCAAATCCATAATTCATTCTCTCCCTTCATTCCTGGCCATCTGTGTACTTCTGTCCCTAATGAAGCCTACCATTTTTCAAATTTTCTCCATTTTATAAGGATGCAAGTTATATTGGCTTACAGCTCACCCTCAGTTTGGCATCAACCCAATAGGTTCTTTGAAGATTCTATTTTAAAATGAGATGATATCAACAGGACCAGTATTTAGACTTAATCATGACTTGGTGGGGGACCTGATTCATTTCAGGGTGGCTGCTGAAATGAGTGTGTGAGTGTGTGGTTCAGGCACCCAGAGTGGAGAGCATGCAGCCTTAGTCCTGCAGTCTGCAGTGGTGGACCAGGCCTGGAATCCTGTTGGTACCCTGCTCCAGGTGAAAACTCCCATCTCTGTCCCCCCATACAGGCCCTTCTGCCACTGCTCTTGCAGTGTCATCTAAGCCAGCTGCTATGTGTCTGCTCTAACAGTACAAAAGCTGTCTGAAAATTACTTCTTTGTTATTTGAAATATTTGAGAATAAAAAGTGAAATTATTTTCTTTTCTATTAGAGAAGTTGTGTATTTACAGAACATTCATACATAAAATACAAGATTTCCACCATCCTATTATTACCATCTTGTATTGTTGCATAACATTTGCTACATTTGATGGAAGCACATTTTTATAATTGTGGTGTTAACTACAGTCCATTGTTTGGGTTAGGGTTCAATGCTCAGGTTGTGTAGTTCCATGGATTTTAAAAAAAATGTTTATTCTGCTACATTTATAAAATCTAACATTTCTCCTTGTATTTACATTCAGATATATATATTTCAGTGATGTTAATCACATTCACAATGTGTGCCACTATTACCACCATTCATTGCCAAAATATTTCCATCATTCAAATTAAGAACCCTGTACATTTTAAACCTTAACATTTTATTCCCTATGCCTACCCTGTCCCCAGTAAACTATAATCTAGATTCTGACTCTATAAATTTGCTTATTATAATTATTTCATATCACTGAGATCATACAATATTTGTCCTTTTGTATTTGGCTTATTTCATTCAGCACAATGCTTTCAAGTTTCATCCATGTTGTGACATGTATCAGGACTTCATTCCTTTTAATAGTTGATTAACATTCCGTTGTATGTATATACCACATTTTGTTTATCCATTTATCAGTTGATGAACACTTGGGTTCCTTCCATGTTTTGGCACTTTTGAATCATGCCATTAGAACTTAAAGAGTGCAAATATCTGTTCAAGACCCTGCTTTCAACTCATCTGGGTATACTAGTTGTGGGATACCCACATCATATGTTGCTTCTATACTTAGCTTTCTGAGAAACTGCCAAATCTCTTCCATAGTGACTGCAAAACTTTATATTACCAACAGCAATGAATGAATGTTCCTATTTCTCTATATCCTCCCCAACGTTTGTTATTTTACAGTTTTTAATGGCAGCCATTTGAATGGGTGTGAAATTGTATCATTGTGGTTTTGATTTTTATTCCTCACATGGCTAGCAATGTTGAGCATCTTTTGATGAGCATCCTGCCTATTTGGATATATTCTTTGGAGAGCTGTCTATTGAAATCATTTGTCCATTTTTAATTAGTTTGTTTTTTTGTTAAGATGAAAGCTTTATACATTTTGGATATTAAACCTTTATTAAATAGATGGGTTCCAAGTACTTTCTCCTATTGTATAGGTTGTCATTTTACTTTCAGGATAAATTTCTTTGATGGTGAATTTTTTTAATTTTGATTATGTCTTATTTATCTACTTTTTCTTTTGTTGCTTGGGCTTTGGATGTAAAGAGAAAAAAAAACATCTCCTAACATAATGTCCTGAAGATGCATCTCTATATTTTCTTCTAGGAATTTGTTTTTTTTAAGCTCTATCTCATATATTTAATACTTGATCCATTTAAAATTGATTTTTGTATAAGATCTAAAATAAGGGACCTCCTCCTTTTCTTTTCCAAATGGAGCTTCAGTTTTCCCAGCATCATTTGTTGAAGAAACTATTCTTTCCCAATTGAGTGGTCTTTGCCCTCTTGTCAAAAATTAGTTGGTCAGAAAAGTGAGAGTTGATTTCTGAGCTCTGAATTTGATTCCTTTGGTCTATATGTGTGCCCTTGTGCCAGTACCATGATGTTTTGTTTATTG
>PVIY010043870.1:0-20058 GCA_004026745.1 Myrmecophaga tridactyla
TCCTCCCATCCAAGTAAGGGAAAGGGATATGAGAGATTTTGACATCTCTGCTCAGCTGTGGGAGCTCAACACGTGGGCATCTCCACTTGGCCTGGACCGCCCTCCACATGTTCTTCACTGCACAGATAACTGGATGCTGATGGCCAGGGGAACACTCTAGGATGATACCTGTGCCCTTTCTTTCTCCCAGGATAGATGCTCAGGCTGGGTTGTAGGCGGGGCCAAGATGCCCCCTATCTGTGATGCTATGTCCTGCATTTGGGGTCGTGGGCATGGTCTTTGCTGACCCAGCTAAGCTGAGCATTGGGGTCTCTGAACCAGTTGGTGACCATCCCCTGCTTGGATGCAGAAACTACAGTAAAACAGTTTCACCTAGAAAGCTGAAAAAATGGTTACATATCTTAGTTTTGGAAACTGTGTGATATACAGAAAATACTGACTTTTATGCATTGACTCAGTAATACAAGTAACAACACAAGTTTCACCTAGAAAGAGGTAAAACTCATATATTGCTTTGTATGCTCAGTGAAATTCATTATTCACCAGCTTCTACACTTTATTCATTGACACTGTTACAGCATAAGTTTCTATTGGGAAGGGGCAAGGTAGTATTTTGTTTAGTTTTGGAAACTGAGTCATATAATGAGTCAAAGACTCCTATGCTCTTATCTTGACTCACTGGCACCATTAAAGCAAAAGTTTCAACTAGGAAGATGCAGGATGGTATCTTGCTTAGTTCTGGAAACTGAGTGATATACATGATTCAATGATGTCTGAGCACGTATCTTGACGCACTCACATTGTTAAAGCACAAGTTTCATCTAGGAAGCCACAAAAATGGTATTTTGCTTATTTTAAAAACTGGAATGACTTACAAGATTCAATGCCTCCAAGCCTTATCTTGACTCCCTGACACTCTTACATCATAAGTTTTAACAAGGAAGGTGCAACTGGTATTTTGCTTAGTTGTGGAAACTGAGCAATGTACAAGTGTCAATGATGTCTGTGCACTTATCTTGACTCACTCACACTGTTAGAGCACAAATTTGATCTAGGAAGCTGCAAGAATGTCATTTTGCTTAGTTTCAAAAATGGAATGACTTACGAAAGATTCCATGCCTCTATACCCTTACCTTGACTCAATAGCACTGTTACAGCAAAAGTTTCAACAAGGCAGATGCAAGACTGGCATTTTGTTCAGTTTAAGAAACTGAGTAATATAAGTAATATAATGATATCTATGTATTTACCTTGATTCACTGACACTGTTTGAAATAGGAAGTGCAAGCCTAGTGTTTAGCTAATATCAGAATAGGATGAAGAACTTACATAACTCAATTCTTCCTATGCCTTCAGATTTCCTCGCAGGCATTGTTACTGCAGAAGTTCCAACTAGGAAGCCGCAAGGCTGGTATTTGCAAATGTTCAGAAACTGAATGACTTACAAGATTCGATGATTTCTATGCCCTTAACTTGATTATCTGGAAATTTTCACAGCCAAAGTTTGAATGGGGAATGTGCAAAACTGTTTTTGTTTTTTTTTTGCTTATTTTCTGAAACTGTCATATACAAGTATCCATGATGTCTACACACTTATCTTGACACAGTGACGCTGTTAAAGCACAAGTTTCAACTAGGAAGCTGTATAACAGGTAAATACATGTTTGCTAATGTTCAGAAACCAAACGACTTACAGAACTCAATGACTCCTATGCCCTTTCATTTATTCAGTGTCCCTGTTATAGCACAAGTTTCAACTTAGAAAGTGGAAGCCTGGTGTTTTGCTCAGTTTCAGAAACTGAAAGATATGCATGATTCAACGATATCTATGCACTTCTCCTGCCTGACTGACATTGTTACAGCCAAAGTTTCAGTTAGTAAGGTGCAAGAGTGTCATTTTGATCCATTTCAGAAACTAAGCGATATGCTTGAGTTAATGACTTCTACCCACTTATCTTGATAATTGTTACAGCAGAAGGTTCAATTAGGAACCTGAAAGACTTGTAATTTGTGAATTTTCAGAAAATGAAGGACTCAGGAGTCAATGATTCCTATGCCTTTATCTTAACTCACTGACACCATTTCAGCAGAAATTTCAACTAGGAAAGGTGCAAGACTGGAATTGAACTTTGTTTTTGAAACTGAATGACGTACCTGATTCAATGATGTCTATGCACTTATTTTGACTCACTCATACTCTTACACCTCAGGTTTCAGCTAGGAAGCTGCAAGACTGATATTTTGCTAATTTTATGCAACAGAATGACTTACATGATTCAGAGTCTCCTATGCCCGTATCTTGATGCACTGATGGTGTTACACACAAATTTCAGCTAGGAGGGTGCCGGGGGGGGGGGTTTACTTAGTATTGGAAACTGAATAATATACAAGATTTGATGACATATTATATGCAGTTATCTTGACTCACTGACACCATGACAGCGTAAGTTTCAACTATGAAGTTGCTAGACTTTTATTTTGTTAAGTTTCTGAGAGTATTACAGGATTTAAAGGCTCCATGCTCTCATCTTGTCTCACTGACACTGCTAGGGCACAAATTTCAACTAGGAAAGTGCAAGACTGGTATTTTCTAGTTTTCAAACACTGAATGCCTTCAACGATTCAACGACTCCCATGCCCTCATCTTGACTCACTGACACAGTTACAGCACAACTTGAAACTAGGAAGCTGGAAGCCTTGTATTCTGCATTATTTTCAGAAACTGAGTAACACATGATTCACTGTCTTCTATGCACTTATTGTGACTCACTGACACTTTCCAGCACAAGTTTCAAGAAGGGATTGCAAGTCTGGTATTTTGCTTATTTTTGGAAACTGAGTGATATATACATGACTAAATGACATCTTGGCAGTTATCGTGACTCACTGACCCTATTTCAGCACAAATTTCAACTAGGATGCTGCAAGACTGCTTCTTTACTTAATTTTGGAACCTGAGTGACATACATTGTTCACTGACTTCTGTGCAGTTATCCTGACTCACTGCACTTTTATTGCACCAATTTCTACTAGGAAGCTGAATCACTGACTTTCTAAGTGATCAATTTTTTTTATCTTTTTTCATTCACCCAAAAGATCAATACAATAAAAAAAAGTCAGGTATAGTTACTTTAGTAGATAGATTTGTCAACTTCTTACTTCGTTTTTGCAACACACAAAAGCCCTATAAAAGTGAAAATCAATAAAATTTTCCTTGCTTAATAAATATTCTCAGTGGCTCAGATAAGAGTCAAGCAAAATAGCCGTGCAAAAAGACTGCTACTGCCAGGAGGAGGATGGCGTTGATGTTCACTACAGTCTTCCACAAGGGCTTCTCGGACGTGTCCGTCAGCCTCTTCTCCAGGGCAGCTTTCTCTTCTTTGGTCAACTGGGGGCCTTTATTTTGCAAACCACAGAATAAAGCATAAGCCTTCCTGAAACATCCGTGAGGTTTCTCAGGATAATCTGAAACAGAGAAAGATCAATAAATTGACAGAAGCTATTTCTTGTGGATGTAGTACAGATTACAATAAAGAGTGAACACAACCCCTACCAGAAAATACAGGTAAGTTTGACTATATAAAATAGGAGACTTTTGCATGACATAAAGTTCAATAAACAAATATAAAGACATTCAACATTTTTTTAAAAAGTTTGCATCTTATATCACAAAGCATTTTTTAATTTCATAAAGGTGTATTAACATGTCTGTTCAACGTATAATAAAAAATAAATTACACTGAGGAAATGCCCTTTTGGAAAGAGACACCAAACAACAGAGTTGCTATAATTTGCTAGCTGCCAGAATGCAATATACCAGAAACGGAATGGCTTTTAAAAGAGAAATTTAGTAAGTTGCTAATTTACAGTTCTAAAGGCCATGGAAATGCCCAAATTAAAGCAAGTCTATAAAAATGTCCAAATTAAGGCACCAACAAGAGGTTACCTTCACTCGAGTAAGCCGATGAAGTTCAGGTTCTCTCTCAACTGGAAAGGCACTGGTGAACATGGCGACAACTGCTAGCTTTCTTTCCAGGGTTCTTGTTTCATGAAATTCCCGCAGGGGCATTTTCCTTCTTCATCATCGAAGGTCTCTGGCTGTGTGGGCTCTCATGGTTCTCATGGCTCTCTTCAAAATGCTTCTTCTTTTAAAGGATTCCAGTAAGTTAATCAAGACCCACCTGGAATGGATGGGGCCACATCTTCGTGGAGCTAATCTAATCAAAAGATCCCACCCTGCATTATTGAAGAGGAATTAAAAGAAATGGTTGCTCCCATATTATTGGATCAGGATTAAAACATGGTGTTTCTAGGGCACATAATTCTTTCAAACAGGAAAGCACGGGGCGATATCTGCAGGTCTTCTCTCCCAGCTTCTGGGCTCCAACAGCCCAGGGTGATTCCTTTCTGCATCTCCACATGTCTGGGCTAAGTTGCAAGTGTTGAGATGAGTAATGCTGAGCTGCTTGGGCTGTGCTATGGTGAGCTCTCTTCTGACCTCTCACTTTTTTTTTTTAACTTTTTCATTGTATAATATAACATATATACAAAGCAAAGAAATAAGAAAGCAATAGTTTTCAAGCACTCTTCAACAAGTAATTACAGGATAGACTCCAGTGTATGGCATGGGTAACCATATGATCCTCTGAAATTTTTCCTGCTAGCTGCTCCAGAATATAGGAGGCTAGAAGGCATAAATATTTTTTATCATCACAACTGACTTTTTTTGAAAAATAACATATATACAAAAAAGCAATAAATTTCAGAGCACAGCACCACAATTAGTTATAGAACATATTTCAGTGTTTGACATAGGTTACTGTTTTAGTTAGGGTTCTCTAGAGAAACAAAATCAAGAGGAAATATTTGTAAATATAAAATTTATAAAAGTGTCTCATGTAACCGTGGGAATGTAGAGTCCAAAATGTGTAGGGCAGGCTGTGAAACTGACAATTCTGATGGAGGGTCTGGATGAACTCCACAGGAGACGCTCGCCGGCTGAAGCAGGAAGAGAGCCTGTCTCTTCTTGAATTCTCCTTAAAAGGCTTCCAGTGATTAGATTAAGTATCATTCATTAAAGAAGACACCCCCCTTGGTTGATTACAAATGGAATCAGCTGTGGATGTAGCCGATGTGATCACGATTTAATTCTATGAAATGTCCTCATACCAACAGACAGGCCAGCACTTGCCCAACCAGACAAACAGGTACCACCACCTGGCCAAGTTGACACATGAACCTGACCATGACAGTTACAATTCCACAATTTTAGGTTTTTACTTCTAGCTACTCTAAAATATTGGAGACTAAAAGAGACATCAATTTAATGATTCAGCATTCATATTCATTTATTAAATCCCATCTTCTCTGTATAATTCCACCATCACCTTTGATCTTTCCATCCCTCTCTTTAGGGATGTTTGGGCAATGTCCATTCTAACTTTTTCAACTTGGAAGGGTGTGTCATTAATATGGGGTAGGGAGATGGAACTATCTGATGTTCAGAAGAGGCTGGGCTAAGTTTCAGGAATTCTCTGGACCAGGGACCCATCTGGAGGCTGTAGGTTTCTGGAAAGTTACTCTAGTGCATGGAACCCTTAGGAATCTTATATATTGCCCTAGGTGTTCTTTAGGATTGGCTGGAATGGTCCTGGTTGGGGGTTGGCAGGTTATGATAGGTAGCAACGTCTACCCTAAGCTTGTGTAAGAGCCACCTCCAGAGCAGCCTCTCAACTCTATCTGAACTCTCTGTGCCACTGGTACTTTATTAATTACACTTCTTTTCACCCTTTTTATCAGAATGTAGTTGTTGATCCATGGTGCCAGGTCTTCATTCATCCCTGAGAGTCATCTCTCACTGTCGCTAGAGAGACTTTCACCCCTGGATGTCATGTCCCACGTAGGGGGTGGGCAATGATTTCACTTGCAGAGTTGGGCTGAGAGAGACTGTGGCTACATCTGAACAACAGAGGTCCCTGGAGGTTATTCTTATGCATAACACAGATATCACCTTTTCAATTAAGGTATATTGGACAGGCTGGAGGAAAGTGCTTGAAAATGTAGAGCTGTGTTCCAGTAGCCATGTTTCCTGAAGATGATTACATAATGATATAGATTTCATAATGTGACTGTGTGTGAAAACCTTGTGTCTGATGCTCCTTTTATCTATGGTATGGACAGATGAGTAAAGCATATGGATTAAAAATAAATAAATAATAGGGGGAACAAACGTTAAAATAAATTTAGTAGATTGAAATGCTAGTGATCAATGAAAGGGAGTGGTAAGGGGTATAGGAAAAAAATAGGGGAAAGAAAAGCTGAAATATATTGGGTAGATGGAAATACTAGCAGTCAATGAGAAGGAGGGTTAAGGGGTATGGTATGTCTGAGTTTTTTTCTTTTTCCTTTTTATTTCTTTTACTGAATTGATGCAAATGCTCTAAGAAATGCTCATGGTGATGAATATACAACTATGTAATGATATTGTGAGTTACTGATTATATACCAAGAATGGAATACTCATATTTTAAGAATGTTTGTGTTTATATGTTGTTATGTTTAAAAAAAATAAAAAATAAAAAAAGAAGGTGGGCTGATGCTTTGTGTTAATCAAAAGTGATTTGCTGAACGTTCAATATGTGACTAAGAATGAGAGTTTGAAATTGATTGTCAGCTCAAAAACTGGCAGATAGTTTCACGGTGGTTGATGGATGATGAATGGACAGGCAGTTGAATTAATGGATATCATGAGACACATTGTCTTGGTTGTTGGGAAGTTAAGTTGTTGTTTTTTTTTTTTAAATAGTTTTAGTCATACACCATCCAGTCCATCAAAAATGTACAATCAGTGGCTCCTAGTATAATCTCATAGTTATGCATTCACCACCACAATCCGTATGAAACATTTGGATTCCTTCCAAAAAGTAAGAAAGAAATCCTATACCCCTCCGTTATATCCCCCAATTGTTGACATTTAGCTTTGCTATAGTGCCTTTGTTACAAATAATGACTATTACAATGTTACTGGTAACTATAGATCTTAATTTACATTAATCGTATTTTTCTATATACCATCCCATTTTTAACATCTTGTAATGACATACATTGTTCTAGTACATATAAAAACTTTATAATACCTCTACAATTTAATCAACATCGGTGTTCACTCTAGGTTTTGCTAAGTTATACAGCTCCAGTTTTTATCCTCTAGCTTTCCTTCTGGTGACATACAGGACCCTAGACTTCCTATTTCAATCATATTCACACTCAGCTTTGTTCATTATAGTTCCACAATTTTGCTACCATCACACAGTATTGTGCGATTCATTTCTGAACCTTACATTCCAACTGACTGAACATTTGGTACTACAAAAGCATCAGTTGCTCAATCTTTACACTCTTTGTATCTCCTAATAATGCATTTTAACAAATTTAACTCTTAGAGTTTGTTCATTCTAGTTAGTTCATATTAGTGAGACCACACAATTTGTTCTTTTGTTTCTGGCTTATTTCACTCAACATAATGTCCTCAAGGTTCATTCATATTGTTGTATGCATCATGATTTCATTCTATCTCACAGCTACATTATATTCCTTTATATGTATATACCACAGATTGTTTATACACTCATCAACTGATGGACATTTGGGCTGTTTCCACCTTTGACAGTTCTGAATAATGCCACTATAAACATCAGCGTGAAAATGTTTCTTTGCATCCCTGCTCTCAGTTCTTCTGAAAAATACCTAGTAATGGCAGTTCTATATTAACTTCCTGAGGAACTGCCAAACTGCATTCCAGAGCGGTTACACCATTTGACATTCCCACCAACAGTGAATAAGTGTAACTATTTCTTCACATCCTGTCCAACACCTGCCTTTTGCTTTGTTTTGTTTTTCTGTGTTATGACCACAAAATGGGAAATTTCATTGTGGTTGTGACTTGTTTTTCCCTAATAGCTAGTGAAATTGAGCATCTTTTCATATGCTTTCTAGCCATCGGAATTTCATGTTTGGAAAAGTGTTTGTAAAAAGTCTTTTGCTCATTTTTACCTCGGATGTTCATCTTTTTGTTTTGAGTTATAGGTGCTCTTGATATATTTTGTGTATTAAACCCTTATTAGAATTGTGATTTCAACATATTTTCTCACATTGAGTAGACAGACCACTTTTTAACTTTCTTGACAATGTCCTTTGCCACACAAAACTATTCAATTTTGAATATATCCTATTTATCTATTTCTTCTTTCGTTGTTTGTGCTTTGGGTGTAAGTCTAGGAACCCCCTCATTCACAAATCTTTAAGATATTTCCCTATAACTTCTTCTAAGAGTTTTATGGTTGTACTGGTTTGAATCTATTACATACCCCCAAAATCGACTGTTCTTTTAGCCCATTCTTGTGGTGGCAGACCTGTTGTAGGTGAAATCTTTTGATTATGTTGTTTCCATGGAAATGTGACCCATCCAATTCAATATGGGTCTTAATCCTTTACTGAAGTCCTTTAAGAGAGCTCACAGAGAGAGAAAGCTGAAAAAGAAACCACGTGCAAGAAGCCAAAGGACCCACAGGAGCTGAGAGAGCCACTTTGAAACAAGAATCCAGGCGAGAAGGACCGGCAAACATTGCTATGAGCCATCCTACATGACAGAGGAGTCCCAGATGCTAGCAGCCTTTCCGCAGAGAGGGTATCTCTCTATTGATGGCTTCATTCAGGCATTTTCATGGCTTTAGAAATCTAGATTTGTAACCTAATAAATCCCCTTTGTAAAAGCCAATCCATATCTGGTATACTGCATTCTGGCAGCTTTAGCAAACTGAAACAGTGGTCTAAGCTCTAATGTTTAGGTCTTTGATCAGTTTTGAGTTAATTTTTATATAAGGTGTTAGAAAGAGATCTGCCTTCATTATATTGGATATGGATATCCAGATCTCCCAGCACCAATTGTTGAAGAGGCTGTTCTGTCCCAGTTGAGTGGACTTGGCTGCCTTGTCAAAAATCCATTGTCCATGGATGATTGGATCTGTTTCTGAGTTCTCAGTTTGATTCCATTGGTTGGTGTATTAATCTTTATGCAGTACCATGGTGTTTTGACCACTGTAGCACTGTCACATGCTTTCAAGTCAGGAAGTTTCAGACCTCCAACTTCATTTTTCTTTCTCAAGATGTTTTTAGCTATTCAGGGCAACTTTCCCTTTCAAATAGATTGAATTACTGTTTTTTTTATTTCTGCAAAGTAAGTTGTTGGCGTTTTTATTGGTATTGTACGAATGTATAAATCCTTTTGGGTAAAATTGAAATCTTAACTCTATTTAGCTTTCTAATCCATGAATAACAGTATGTCCTTCCATTTATTTAGGACTTCCTTGATTTCTTTTAGGAATATTTTGTAGTTTTTTGTGTAGAGGTCCTTTATATCATTGGTTAAATATATTCCTAGATATATTATTCTTTTGATTGCTATTGTAAATGGTACTTTTGTCTTGATTTCCTTCTGAGATTGCTCATTATTATCGTATAGAGACACTACTGATTTTTACATTTTGATCTTGATCCTGGTACTCTGCTAAACTCATATATTAGTGCTATGCTTTGTTGTAGATTTTCTGGTATTGTCTACATATAGGATCATGATACCTGCAAACAGTGAAATTTTTATTCTTCTTTTCCAATTTGGATGCCTTTTGTTCATTTTCCTTACTGAATTGCTCTAGCTAGAACTTGTGCACAATGCTGAATAGCAATGGTGACAGTGCACATCCTGTCTTCTTCTTGCCATTCAAGCCCAGTGCTCCAACCTCCCACCTTTCCCCACGCTCAGCAAATGTCCTGCAATGCAATGGGCATACCGGGAAGCTCTTTTAGTTCCCATAACACTGCCAAAGTCTATTCTGACATCTTAACTTGAAAAAGAGTCCTTCTGCTTGCTCCAAATCTGTAACCAGAATTGCTAAATCCTCCAAGGGGAAGATATGGGCACCATATTTAGCTGACGCAGGAAGCGCCCTTTTCTCTGTGGACATATCTATTGCACATCATTTCCACAGCTATGTGATGCCACTACACATGATATTTCCATAATTCATCTGTTTTTAATGCTAACTGTTGTAAGCAGTTTGCTGACATGTCACAGACTCCTGGAAACGGAAGGTAAGTTGTTAAAATAAATATTTTCATATTAACTTAAAACCAATTTATTTTATTTCAAATAAATATTTTGATAAAATGTTTTAGAAATTGGCATATATAAAATGAAAATACATTTAATATTTAAATCCTTTTTATAGTCACAATCAACAAAAACAGATAGTGATTTATAACACTATGGTTATTTTGCTTATACACAGGCGAGATAAAATTATGTAATAAATAAAAATAACTGAGGCAGGCCATGGTGGCTCAGACAGCAGAGTTCTCGCCTGCCACGCCAGAGACCCAGATTCAATTTCCGGTGCCTGCCCATGCAAAAAGAAAAAGAAAAAACAAAATACAAAAAAAGAAAAAACAAAACCTTATGAATAGGTATTTTATTACCCTTTCAAATTTCATCTGCTTACTGGCAGACTATCAGATATTCACAATCCTAGTTAAAATCAGCCATCAAGGACGTTGGCTGTTTTACTGCCAGATACTAACCATAATTTTGACATATGTATTTTTCCCCCATTTTATCAATAAGAAAGAATACTTGAGAAAGTTGGGGAGTGGAATTTATATTTATTTTCATTTAAAGATTTCCCACTTTATTTATAATTTAAGGTATTTTATATATTTGGTATGTTCACTTCCATTTGTATACTCATACACAGGGCCCCATAAAAGTTAGGGAAGAGTCTAATTTGTATATAAATCTCCATAATCCTGGGTACTCATTAACATGTCCATTTTGCTCTCACTCTACACTTCCTTTTCCAATAGCCTTATCAGTAACAAAGATGGAATTTTTAATTTCTAAGAAAAAAATTCAGTTGGTCATGGTGTATGATTCTTTTAATGTGCTGCTGAATTTCATTTGCAAATATTTTGTTGAAGAGTTCTCCATCTATATTCATTAGAGAGATTGGTCTGTGATTTTCTCTTCTTGTAGTACCATTGCCTGGCTTTGGCATTAGGGTGATGTTGGCTTCATAGAGTGACTTAGGTAACTTTTTCTTCCCTTCAATTTTTTTTTGAAGAGTTTGAGCAGGATTTGTACTAATTCCACATGGAATGCTTGGGAGAATTCACATGTGAAGCCACCTGGCCCTGGAGTTTCTTTCCTGGGAGGGTTTTCATGACTGATTCACCCTCCTTACTGGTGATTGCATTGTTGAGGTCTTGTTTCTTTTTGAGTTGGTGTTAGCTATTCATATCCTTCTTTGAAGTTGTCCCTTTGTCCTGGTTTTCTGTTGTTAATGCTAACTATTGTAAGCAGAGTGCTGGCCTGTCACAGACTCTTGAAATGGACGGGAATCATAGCCAGAGTATTTTGTTGGCATACAGTTGCTCACAGTATCCTCTTATTAGCTCTTTTATTTCTGCAGGGCCAGTAGTAATGACCCCCTCCCATTTCTGTTTTTATTTATTTGTAACTTCTCTCTCATTTTCTTTTTCAAAAAGTGTCTATTTTATTGATTTCCTCAAAGAAATAACTTCTAGTTTTGTTGATTCCCTCTATTGTATTTATTTTTGTGTTCTCAATTTCATTTCTTTCTGCTCTAATCTTTGTCCTCTCTTTCCTTTAGATCATTTTTCTCTCTTTGTCTTTGGCATTTGACAATCTGATTACTACATGTCTTAGAGTAGGGCTACTCATATCTACTCTGTTTGGGATATGTTACACTTTTTGGACCTGTAATTTGATGTCTTTCATAACAGTTGGGAAATTTTTCAGATTATTTCCTCAATTATTCTTTATGCCCCTTTTCCTTTCTCTTCTCCTTCTGGGACCCCCAGGACACATACTTGTGGGCTTCATGTTGTCATTCAATTCCCTAAGAGCCCATTCAAATTTCCCCATTCTTTTCCCTATCTATTATTTGGTGTGTAAGATTTGAGATGCCTTATCCTCTAGCTTGCTAATACTTTCTTCTGATACTTCTATAGCCTATTGAAATCTGTTGTTTTATGACACCATTATAGTTTTCACTCTTATGTAGTGTCTTTCATTCCTATAAGTTCTGTTATTTTTTTTTGCATGTGCCTAGGTTTCTTTATAATCATACAATATTTTCTTTATATCCTTCATCTGTTTTGCCACATTTTCCTTCAAACCAATTAAATTGATTTAGAATATTTATTTGAACATCCCTAATTAGTTGCTTCAACTCCTGTATCTCATCTAAGTTTTAGTTTGCTCCTTCACGTGGGTCATATCTTTGTGCTTCTTAGGGTGACTTGTGATTTTTGCTGCTCTCTCAGCATGTGATTTTCTTAATTAGTTATTTTGGAGCTCATTTTTCAACCTTTTGCCTAGGGTTTTCTTGTTGATTGGCTTTGTGCTGTAACTTTTGTTTGACACTTGGTTCAATTTATTCTAGACCTCTAACGTCTTTTTAACTGATCAGAACTTTTTCAGCTCTTATTTATCTTATTCTTGCCAAGAATATGTAGAATGATTTTTGAGATTTCTCTTTTTGTCCAGTTGTTTTCCCCACAGGAAAAAGCTTTCTCTTTCCTGCCATCATCTTCAGTGAATTGTGATCTGATCTGTTTTTTTTAAATTTGCCTCAATATGTTTACACTCTTTACATTATCAGTAGTGACTTTTACATGGAGGGTTGATTCTGGGATGTTGGTCCCTGCTGAGAGGATCTACTCCAGTCAGTTTTTCCCAGACAAGACAGGTCCAGGACTCACAAGTGAGTGTAGATCAGTATCGAGGTCCCGAGGGGGAGGGGAGATGAGACCCAGCAGGGTACAAGTCTTTCCTGTGAAGCCTAATTCTGTGCTTTTCCTGTCCTGCCCAGCAGAGGGTATTCTCCAGCCCCGTGCTCGCCACAGACCTAACATGGTACTGTGCCTTTAATTTGCAGCCAACCCTGTCCCTGCTGGAGATGTTGTTAATACAGAGGCTGAGGGGAAAGTGGGTCAAAATCATTTCTAATTTATCTACTCGTGGCATTGAATTATCTAAATAATGGCAACAGCCTTGGCTGGGCATTGCACTCCCTCTTCTTGGGGAGAAGCTGCTCCTCAGCCCAGTGTTGCCTGTAGGTATGAAAAGTTACAGTGATTCTTAGGCAGCCCCACTTACCTGTGTCAGTGTGTGTTTGAGACAAAGCCTGGGTATCATCTTCTGGGAGGTTGAAACTGTTTCTTATATTTTAGCCTCTGGAATCTAAATTCTCTAAATGACCACCCTGGCTACCACTGTGCCCTGCCCCCTCTTTTCTTGGGGAAGATCCTCCCTTCAGGGAACTATCTCCACTGCTGAATGGTAACAGTGCCTCTCAGGCAATGCTACTTCTGCCCCTGCAGGGAGTGGCTGAGAACGGAACGACTGCCAGTTGCTTTCTTTAATGGGCTGCTTAAAAAAAGTCACTGTTCTCAGAGCTGGTCTCCAGCATCCCAGGTTTTACCAGTCAAGAACCAGAGTAGGTACTGACTTTATCTACCCCTTTTCTTGGTGCAGAGCCATCTTACAACAAACTGCCACAACCAACTCCAGAAGACTCTGTCTTCCTGTCACCTCCTGAGTCCTCTCTGCAGGGAGTGGGGCTGAAACAGAACTTCCCATTTCTTTCATGTTGTGTTGTAAATTTATCATTACTCGGGACAGGTATCAGCCATCCAAATTTGTTCATCAATGTGCAATTGGTGCCTGGTTCCTATTTTCCATCAGGAAGTAGGAAACCTGCCCTGCCAGTGGGGGAGGGGTATCACCTTCACAGGGTCAAATGATTTACTTACAGCATTTTGCTGCAATTTATCTGTCTTGCTTTTCTATTCATTTCTGACTAGTGTCCAACACGTGCCCCCCAAATCCTCCAGTTATTTCAGAGAGTTCTTACCTATTTACTAACTGTCCTAGCAGATAGCCTAAATCCTATGCTCCTTAACACGACCATCTTCTATCTTTGGAAGTCAAGATTTTAAAGTTTTTTTTTTGCTACAAATGTGACAGCTTACTCAGAGCTTGAGTTTAGTGTCCTTTAAAAACCAAGCCAGGCACACAGAATTCCTACCTGAAAGACAGTGACAAACCAGACATTACCTTCCTCAACACCATCATCAACTTCTTCCTGTCTTTTCTCTTCTGCATCTAAATCGATTCGTTCCTCAGTACTGTTCCGAAGGGACCAGCAAAGGCGATACAGCTGAACAGAGACAATTCACAAGTACATTAGTGACAGGGAAATATGTGAAATAATACAGTAGTACCTTTACTTATTATAAGGATTTAAAAATCAGACAGCACAGGAGAGATCACAAAGAAAAATTCTCCTACCACAACCACTCACTGAAATGCACTAACAATTTTTAATTGTTTCCATTTTTAATTCTGCTGGTATTTTTGAAACACTATTATGTTTAAAACCCCTACTCTGATTTTATAAGTTAAAAAAGTCGAGGATTTAGCTCATTTACTGTACCCTGGCTTCACTCAATGTCTATTATTGAAACGTTACTTGTGACATATTTTTTTTCTGAATCTTAAACCTCATGTGTCAGCTTAGTTATGAAATTAACCATCTAGTGCTGAATTTTATAACTTTTAAAGTATCTTCTTCAGCTCTATTTTGGGTCCCACCAATTCTCTATAGGATCTCTGTATTATTCACTAGAACTGAAAGCAATTTACACACTTGCATGTCCCTTTACCAATCTCCTTACCAACTTGGGTCACCTCTACCATAATTTTTAAACTAAGTTCTACAAAATATTATCTTTTCTGTAAATATAACTAAATTTTTTATACTTTGCCTGTAAGAAAATTAAAACATTAAAAATAAGTAAATAGCATTTATGCTGTTGAGATTATGTTACTATTTTCTCTTTTTTTTTTTTGGCTATAGTTCCAAGACATGCAATTTAACACAATGAATAAATTTCAGCTTTGGATCATTCTAAGGAAATGTTTCCAAGTATCAAATAGGGTTTAAATTTACAATCCATCATATGCTCTGTAGTAGTTAGGTTCAGGTGTCTACTTGGCCAGGTGATGGTGTCCAGTTGTTCTGTTGCTGTGGGCTTAAATGATCACGGTGTGAAATTCGTCTGTGGCTGATTACATCTGTGGTTGGCTAAGGGGAGTGCCATCTGAAATGAATGATGCCTAATTTAATTAGCTGAAGGCTTAACAGGAGAGGTCAGAAGAGAGAAAAACAACTCAGCACAGCCAAGCACAACTCAGCTAAGTGCTCACAACCGACACTGATTATGACATTTCAGATGCAGAAGGGCCACATCCAGACAAAGTCATTTGAACCCAGAAGCTGGAAGAGAAGAAGGCCAGCAGACATCACCATATGCCAGAGAAACCCAGAGGAAAGCCAGCTGCATTTCCTCTGAGGTAGTGCAAATTTGTAAATCCCCTTTATGAAAACCAATTCATCTTTGGCATACGGCATTCTGGCAGCCTTAGCAAACTATAACAGACTTTAGTACCAGGAGGGAGGTGCTACTGAGCTTGCAACTACCAAACATGTTGGAACAGCTTTATAAATGGATAAGGGGAGGATTAAGAAGAATTATGATGAGCTTGACAGAGAAAGCCTAGATTGCTTTGAAGAGACTGTCGGTTGAAATATGGACTCTAAAGATATGACTGCTGCAGATTGAAAGGAGGGTGACCCTTGTTTTGAAGTGGCAGTATGTTTGGCAAAATTGAGTCCTGTGCTTCATGGAAGGGAGAATTTGAATGTGACAATCTGGGATATTTGGTTGAGGAGAATTTCAAACTGAGTGTGGAGAATGCAGCCTGGTTTCTCTTTGAAGCTTATGGTAAAATGTGACAAGAGAGGGATAGGCCGAGGAATGAATTTTTGGTTACAGGCAAATGAGAGGTTGTTGGTCTGGAAAATTCTGTGCTTCCAGAAAGTAAGACCATGTGAGGATTTAACCAAACAGGAACCAGTCAGCCATTACAAGACAAGCCAAGATTGGGAATGGAGATATCAAGAAAGTAATTGTGGAAAATCCTATTTTCTGATGGCTTTGATCCCTATATGCTACATGCCAAGTTAACAAATTTTTTGCTAGATTTATATCAGTAGAACTGTTGCCAGTCTGGACTGGAAAGGTAAGATAAAAGGAAAAATAACCTCATAGGCAGAACCATGGAAGCTAAGTTCTGAACGTTAAGAAACCTCAGGCCAGGAGAACAGATCTACCTGTGCATGTGGAAAGGGTGAGTTTACCCCAGAGGCAGAGGGCCGGCCTTCCACTTCAGTGTTCAGGAAGAGTTTACCTAGACATAAATTCGGTAAATGGTCTCACTTGGCCTGCAAACAAATTTTTTTCTTAAAACAAATAATAAATTATAGTCATTTCTATAGAGTCTAACATTCAGACTGATTTCATTGAAAATTGTGATATGTTTTCTAATGTTCTTTAATCAGTTCAACTCCCAATACTCAGCACAATATTTAGTCATGAGTTCTACTGGCATGTACTTGGTAAATTCATTTGGATCACCCTGGGGCCTCAGTTTTCCCCATCCACACATAACCAACTGGTTATTCCCTAAGGAAAAAGGGAATTAAGTCTGAAGTGGAGATTATGGTTGACAAATGCAAAAATACATAAAGGTTATACACATTAGTGAGAAATTTAAATAATATTACTATGTTTAATATTTTAAAATTTAAAATTTTTAAAAATGTTTCATATTTTTTAGCCCTTTACATGTCCTGGAGATACCTGTTGTTCACACTTTAATTTGTGTGTGCCTTAAGAGATTTTTGTATACATACACAAATATCTATCTATATATATGTCTACTTGTATTCATTTTCCAAAAGTGGTATTATTCTGCAAGTATTTGTTCCTACTTAAGCATAGCATGGGAATTTTTTCAAAGCAGCAATAGAGCTTCCTTATGCTTTTAAATAGATGCATAATTTTCAGTGTAGTAGTCTTTGTGTACCTTTCCCTCTAGTGATAGAAATTTGGGTGGTGCCAATTTGTTTTTTCTATTAGAAACCTCACTAGAGAGAACATCCTCTGTACATCTCCAAGTTATAAAAGCATTATGACATATTAGACTCTTATAAAAGGAACTGTTAACTCAGGATATGAGAATTTAAAAATTGATAATACTGACAAATACCTTGCTACAGATTCATACATTTCACCAACCATTTGGGGGCATGGACATTTCCACATATCCTCACCAACCTTGGATATTATTCATGCTAATTTTTTTTCCATTCTGAAAGCTACCGTGATCTTTTTTTCATCTCTGTGCATGTATTTAGGCAGGATATAAAATCCTATTTCCCCTAACTGGGCCAGCCCAGTTTACAATTCTGCTGTGAAGCCTTTCTCAACTTTTTAGGCAATGCCAATTAATCTCTTTTTCTCCTATAACAATGGTGTTAATTTACATGGCAACAGTATTGTGACGCTTTTTGAGGATGGAGACTTTTCCTAATCCCTTGTATTTTATTTCCTGGTGTGCTGCACGTACAAGGTGTGAACTGGATGATAATCTCTTAGGTTCCTTCTACCTCTAGTGCTATGAAGTGCTATGATTCCATAGGCCTGGGACTGGGAGATGAGAAGGCAAAGATCTGTTCTTTAAAAATGAACACCAATCCATTACTCATTACTCACATGTACATCAGGAATGGGTTTTGTTACCAGGGAGACTGCCAGGACAACCAGGATGGACATAAAAAAGAGAATGATGGCAAAGTACAGATAGTGCACTCCACAGATAATCTTGGGACAGTTGCTGGCAGTCAAGCAATTCCCTGTCCCATAGGCAAACTCTGCTATCATACGAACAAGGCCAACAACAAGGCCAATGATGAGACCCCAGAAGGCTCCCTGCAAAAGAAACCAGAACAAATTCACTTATTGAGAAAAGATGAGAAGTCATAATTACTACACTATCTGCTTTTTTGACTTAAGGGCCAACAAATGGTTAACCTTAAACACAAGTTTATCAAAGCTAGTAAAGCACCAAATACACATGCTTATTGTTCCCTGCAGTTCTGAAATCTCACTGCACTGTTGCTTCTCTAGAGTCTAAGAGACTAATTCCTCCTGTCTACCCCATCTCAAGCTAAATAGTTTCCCTTAACTTTCATCTACATATAGCTTTAAAATTATGATTCACTTTGTAGAATATACAGAACTTATTTGTGTTAAACAATTTACAAAGCTGACCTCATGTAGTTTGGACAGTTTTATTAAGTTTTTGACAACCAAAAGCATTTATTTTTGCTGTGAAGGTGGTGGGGGTGGGACGGACCCCTGTTTCTCTGCCCCAGGTGTTAAATTAAGGAAAACAGTGCTGCACTGAGGTCAGAAGAATGAGTTTTGGATGGAGAAATACCTGAGCCTGCATCCCAATTACCCCACATACTCATACAAAGTAAATGTTCAAGGCATAAGGATGGTAAACTCTCTCAGCCTGTTCCTTATCTGAGCATTAAAATAATGAGGGTAACACCTTCAAACAATTAAATTTAATCACATGGTCCATTACAATTGATCAATTACAGGGATTATAATAGCAATTAACATATTTTGAACCCTTATTAGTATGCTAGTTCTTATAAAGCACTTTAGATATTTTAGTTCATTTATTCTCAGAACAACTCCATAAGGTAACTGTACTATGATCTTCATTCACATATGAGGAAATCAAGGCATAGAATAAAATAGAGTGATTTGCTGGAAATAAAATGGTATTTAGTGCCAGAACTCAGACTGGGCCCTGGCAGTCTGACTCCAAAACCTGTGTTCTTCAGCCCTGTACTTTGTATGTACTTTGTATTTCACAGGAAGTTTAAAACTATACTATGAATAGGCATTATAAATTTATACAATTGAGTAAGCATCAAGAATTGTAGCTGGCTGCAAGTGAAATTGAGCTGAAGAATTGAGAGATACAATTAGGGTGAAAAGGAAGCATTTTTTCTAACCCAGTAGAATAAACAAGTTTTTTTCTCATTTTATCAGAAGAAAAATGTTCCAAATTTGCCTACCTGTTCATTGACTCTCTTATAGAAAATGGCAAGCAGGAATACTGCTGCAATTGGAGGTCCGAGGTAGCTAGAAATTGATTCTATGTAATGGAATAGTTGCCCATTTTGAGATAGCTGTACAAGAGGGACCCACAAAATGCTGATGACAATTAGTAGAATGATAAATAACCTGGAAAGAAAATATTAACATTAACACTAATTGAAACTATTATTGGAACCTGCCTTGAACTTTAGTTCTTACATGCATTCTTGTGGCCTCTCATTGATTTTTCCCAATAAAATCAAGGCCCTTGTCCTACCATAAACCCTCGTTTAATAATTACCCATGAGTAAAATGCCGATACAGCAACTGCTTGTCAATAATTAGTCTTTTCTTCAACCATGTGATGGTGATGAAATAACCATTCATAAAATCAGTTTAAATGTCAGTAAGTGATTGATTTATCTTTAATCCTAAGCTTATAATGAACTAATTAGAAATAAACACAATACTACTTCTATTAGTAAGTAATGATTTGTATGATAAAGAAAGGAGATGCCTATATTTTTCTTTTCTTTTTCTCCAGCTTGTGGGACACTTAGTTGGCATAGTTTAGAATTAAGACATCTCTAAACCCTGAATGCTGAGGAAGTGGCAAGAAATGCTGATTATGTATTTTACTACTTGAGTTCTCAGGCAGAGAGAAAGAATTGATTGGAATATTGGTAAGCAGCCAAAATCTATTACAGCTCCTGGAGTCTGGGGGGCATGAGTTCTCCTTTCTAAACCTCACAGTACCCTGTGTTTGCTGTGTGAACAACCAAGCATCATTTACTCGACCATCTGTTAAAGGTCAGCATTTCTCTGTGCGCACCTGAGTAGAGCAGTGGTGCTTGCGGGAAGAGAGGAATAAGCATTTGGGCAGGAGACTGTGGCACC